>CM068765.1:5212639-5237574 GCA_035084275.1 Hydrolagus colliei | reverse complement strand
ACTCACCTTTATCTTGATACCGTAGCTTCCTCCGCCTTCAATACCCTCCTCCAGCCCCCAAAACCAGAACCATCTCCCATTCTAGCATTAATATTCCACTGGTAAATAGCAATAGCCACCTGTTTATTTCTTATACATGCTCAATGGTCACCTTCATCCTCCCCATTCTCCAAAACGGTATCCAGCTCCCTTTCTGTGACGCACTCAGGTGTTACTTCAAAATTTGGGCAGGAATAAATGAGTGTTTTAGTAAATGCAATGAATCGTGAAAAATGCTAATGCAAAGTCTATTTATTTAACATCCGGAGTAACCTCCTCTTTCTGTTCTGCTTTTGCAGGATGTGAGTGCAACAGGACACGGGTCACATGTTCAGGCTTCTACTTTGCCCGCTATAATGTTCTTGGCACCTGTTTCTACAGTAAAGAAGGATTGGCAGCCCTTTGGACCACCGCAGAGCTTCAGTTTTCCAGTGAGCTTCTCAGAATCTGAAGAGGAGTTCTCTAGCATAAGTAGTACTGTCAGTGTGAATGTGCAGATGATTATAGAAAATCTGAAGCCCGATGATTCGTCTCGTGCCATGAACCATGAACGTAGTGATGGTGTGCAGACAAACGCAGCCGGAAAACGACGGAGTGAGGGTACATTGGATGATGTCGCCATAAAAGTTTTAAAAGGGACAGCTGTGGAAGATGTGAAGTCTGGGTTTCCTTCCTTCTCACTTGGTGCAGAAGAGTCCAGTTTGGGGCATTACATCCTAGACTCGGATAGTGATGAGTCTATTGACAGGGACATAGAAGAAGCAATTCAGGAATATTTGAAAAAGAAAACCGAAGATAATCACTTAATATCAAAGGCTGCTAATGAAACAAAAACTGCTTTAGGGACACATCCTGACATTAAAGACTCCATTCCACACTCTGGTGTTGGGATCACACCTACAGAAGAGGTAACTTCTGTTAAACTGGAGCATAATTTTGGAAATACTGAATCATGTGAGATTGATTTGGATGCTGCTGTATCATCTAGGTGCTCGTCTCCCTCCAGTGTCAGCAGTAATGATTCGTTTGAACTTAGTATAGAAGCTGAGATTGAAAGGTTCTTGCAAGACAAACGGGAAAAGGAAACCAAAGTTGACAGTAACAAATTGACTCATTCATTGGAAGCTGGGACCATCTCATGGCAGAAGGAAGTCGGAGAGGGAAATCAAGGGAGTGTTAACAATTTGACAAATGAGAAGAAACCAATTGGAGCCAATTTCTGTAAGAATTCAAATGAAAGTAGCTGTGATAACAAGCGGACCATCAAAACCAAATGCTCTGATCTGAAACCCAAGCCTATTATTGCAGTTGCTGAGCTCTCCGATTCTAGCAGTGATGATGGCATTGAAGAAGCCATTCAACTCTACCAGTTAGAGCAGAAGAAAGGGAAAGTGGAGTATCTTCTTGGTTCGTTATCTCCCAAAACCCTAAATGTTCAGAAAGATGCTGATGCTGTGGCCTCTTGTACAATGAAGAGTCCAGGGAAGGAGAAACAGCAGGTGCCTATAAGGAAAAAAGAAAAACTTGTCACTTCCAAATCTGGCGAGTTTAAAATGTCCTACTCTAGCAACCTCTCAGATAGTGACTCAACCGATCACTCCAGTGATGAGTTGGCTACACAGGTCAAGATTACAAAAATGGACTTGGAGCTTAGACAGAAAAAATGTACTCAAACAGAATCACAGTCTTCTTCACCACAGGATAGAACCTTAATATCCCAAGTGCAATCAGCTACCAGTATGCATTTTGCAAACAATCCATTGTCATTGAAAAATGAGCACCACAAAAACAGCAGCAAGGCATTCATCCAATGCTTCGGGGCTACCATGTTTTCTTCCTCAGATAGTTCTGTGGATAGCAGTGACAGTGTTGAGAAAGAAATTCAGAATTACTTGGCATTCAAAGCAAACGTAACTAGTCAGAAAACAAATGAATTCAGTTCTATGGATGAACAGCATTGCAGTTCACCCCCAGTACTGAAGAAAGAAGACAGTTTGAATGGTTCTTCATCTTTGTCACCTTCTCCTGTATCTGAACTATCACAATTTTCATTGCTCCATAAAAGAACACTTAAATATAGCATTGTCACTGTTAATAAACGGAATGAAGAGGAGCTAAACAACAGCCAAATAAAGGAGCCTAATGTTCTTGTTGATAAAATGGCTATAACCTATAAAGTTACAAAATACGATGGTGAATCAAAACAAAACGACTCTTGGCAGACAGATGAGAAGAGTAGTTCAATAGATAGTGATGAGGATCTTGATACTGCCACAATGGATCTGTTAAAAACAAGGAAGAAACTGGGAAAAAGATTGAAAGATACAAAAGGTCGATGCAAGAAAAAAGTCAGATTTACAGGAGCTGAAGTGCGCACCTACTCCCAACAAAGTACAAGTACCATTGATGGAATGTTCAAAACCGGTGACCAGCTCCATCGAGGAGAAGGTCTTATTAGCAATCATGGCCCGTTAAAAAGTTGTTTGTCAAAAAGTAGCAAGTCAGCCCCTCGAAGTTACTTAGAAATGAAGAATAAGGGAACCAAGAAAGCAGCTGTCCAATTCAAAAGTGAAAATAATCGTAAGGTCTCCACACCATTGGGAAAGGAAAGAGTTGGAAAATCAAATGTTAGTTCTTCATATGCTCTTCAGAAATTTGTGGCTGAGAAGCCTGCTGAGGGTGCTGTGGTGGTGGATGACAGCAGTTCTGTGGATAGTGATGACGGTATTGAGCAAGAAATTCTGCGGTTCTTAGCAGAAAAGGCAAAAGTGAGCAATCAGGAGTCAGAAGAGCGTCGGAAAAATGAACTCAAGACCAATTCACAAGAACAGGGAGAAAACACTGAATCATCTGCAAAGGAAAATATCTTACCAAAACTACCAACACAGAACACAGTGAAGACTTGCAGTTCTCACCAGATTGACGAATTTTGCAGTGGTCAGTGTAATGTGGGTCCATATAATGTGGAGAGAACTGATGGTGGGAATTGGTCTCAGGATAAACAAGGGCATGTTGACTCTAATGAAAACAACATTGCTGATATTGGGCAGGTTACATTTGACAGTAAAACTACACTGCACCGTACTGAGCACACAAAGGATATTAAAGAATCTCCAGCAGCCTCCAGAATAGAAATGAAGACTGAGGTAGTCGAAAAGCATTTGCAGAATACCCACACAAACAGTCAAGAGAGAGATCCCAGTTCCTGCTCTGTGCAGCACAATAGTCCTGCTAGGTATAGGTGGTCTGATAATTCTCCAGAAGGTTGTAGAATACAGAAATTTCAGATAAATCATTCAGTGCTTCATTTGGACTCAATGTCTGATAGATTTTCGACACTTGAACAACAAGACCTAAATTTGGAGAACAAAAGAGAGCAGCAACAGAAAACGGTCAAGGACATATCTTCCGAAGAAACTGCCAGCAAATTTAAATTACTAACAACTTCTAAGATTGAACCTCTTGAGGAGACTATGGAAGTGGACTGCGGCTTGGCTGAGTATTCTGAAGGCATCATCAAGTCTGAGCCTGATCAAAGCCCTAGTTCTTCCCCTCACACTGAGCTGAATGCTGTCTGGAACGCTGATGTTAGCACTAAATGCGAAGCAAATGGAGTTTCAAAAAAGAATGCAAGTGGTATTTCTCATCCTGTTGGAAATCTGATTTTACAGAGTCTCCATGCTGATTGCAGTACAGCAAAGGGCTCATTTTGGTTTGAGAGGGAGGAGCAGAGTGACCATAATTATCAAGGTGAAGCGAAGTACACAATCAGGTTGAAAGAAAGCAATCTGGAGCAGCACATTAGTGAAGGACACTCACACAGTTTGGTACAAGGTTTACAACAGACATTAGACAGTGCCAATCTTAGATCACTGAACCACATCTCAGTTACCACCCAAACAGAACTCCCAGTGCGCAAGGAATGTGATGGGATAGGAAAAGGGGTTCACAGTGTAGGTTCAGAGGAAGGAAGTTTAAGTACACAACCCTGTCGAGAAACCAAGAGAATAACTGAAGGAGTTTTCCAAAGCGAGGTCACTAGTCAGTGTATGAATAGCCAGAATTATACAGCATTGTCAGTACTTCAGATCTGTGCAGTAAGTTTATCCTCGTCAGGGAACGGCACACATGATGCAAAGAATGGGACCGAGAGAACACAGGGAAAAGGTGAAGGCAAAAGTCAAGAAGATTTTTTTGATGAAACTAACATTGAATCAGATGAAGATACAGGAGGTTCTGGCAGATCAGTTATGGCAAGAGCAGGTTCTGAGGTCTAAGTACAATATTGTATAGTAACTTTCAGCTACTATTTATGAATACTCAAGGCAGTCAGTATAGTTCAGCTACCCATTACAAACAATTGGTTGCAAGGCAAAAAAGGCAATTAAGGGAGTTAAATTAAGGAAATTCCACCTACCCTTAGCTTGGGAGACCATTTTGACTTGCATTGTGTAGAATTATGGAGAATTCTCAGTTCAGCTGCAGTATGGAAGCTAATTCTTTTTGAGAACTGTGGAAAACCAAGTTTCAAATTCATAGACTGAATTTTCTACAATTCTGTGCACCTTAAATTTTGAGATGAATTAGCCTCACAGACTCTGAATCTTTGGATTGCAATAAATTAAACTTGTACATCCATTACCTTTTGCAATATATACCTGATGATGAATTTTGTTTTCAAACTCTTATTGTGTATGTCTCAAACTTTAACAAGGAAGTGTCAAGGCGGCATTCAAATTTGAATCCAGTTGCTTGTGACCTGGAAGGCGAATGGGTTTATGTGAATGGACTTGCAGTTTTACAAAGCTCATTTCACATTAGGATCGATTAGGATGCAGGAGCGTGTGCTTATAATTTTAGATTATCTTTGTGCTTACAGAGATAACCAATGTTATTACTGGAAAGTGAAATTATTTTTGAGGTTCACTTCTGCAACCCCCATCAAGTCAGCATGTCCATCTCAGTTACAGTGCCAGTTAGACACTGTCCCATCAAGCACTCCCAGATCAGGTACAACATGGGTTAGATGCAGAGTAAAGCTCTCTACATTACCCTAACAATGTGCCTTAACCCCGAACCTCGAAAGAGGGTCTCGTACTGCACCAGTTTGTCATTCCATTTTGTGTGGCCTCTTAATGAAATCAGTAGCTTAGTTCCTGTTTATGCCACATTATGGGCACAACTACATTTCAGTTAGTCTCCTTAAAGCCAATAGAGACGTGACTTTCAACTCATCTGTGTAGACTGCAATTGAAGCCATGTCTTAGATGTGAGTGGGAATGTACTGAATTACAGTGTGACCAAGGTCTCTGGGGTTTTAAACTTCCACTCAGCAGTGTATTTTATAATAGTTCTCTATTGTGTGTACATTCTAAGCAGATCATTAACTGAAGAGTACAGAGCTCTGTGGTACTGAAGGTTCAAAACAAGTAGCGTGCTTGTCAGCAGAATATACATAGGCAAAGATGCACTGGAAACAATTCTGCCCTTTCTGCATATTTTATATTGAAATGTGAAACTTGTACAAACTCTTCATACTCAGAGAACAGATGGTGTTGATTTTAATGAGGGTTTTCTTTTTTGTCAAACTTCTTCTGTGGCAATCTATTTAATTCAGGTGAGAAATCCAAAGCAGGGTATAATTTGCTTGGGTTGCACCTCTTTCCTTCAATTGGATGCTGTGGACTGATTAATCTTTGCTCTGTTGCTGCAATGTTTGTGTGCGTCTGGGCCCATCTGAATTGGAAGCAATGTAATGTTGCATTATTATCATGCCTCTACATTATTAGCTTGTGGCTCATAAAAATGAACCTACCAACCTACATTATGCCATATTACATATTCTTCTCAACTCAGCAAACACTCGTTCCCTAAATCATTTGTCCTTGTCTTTTTTTTGTTCTGATGTACTTGACATTTTTCTACTTTTATGGTGGGGGAAAACTGTAGTTTGAAATGCTCTTCCGTTTTTGCCCGAGGAGTATATTGATGTCACTGTTGTTACATATACTTTTTAACAAATTTGTGAAAATTATTTAAGTTATATAATTCCACATCATGATGGCATTTATCTAATAAAGAGCAGACTGGGTTTGCAGTGTTCCTTGTCCTTTGTACAGTTTGCACTGGGGTCCAGTGTGGTGGGGAGACTTGAGTGCCCCTCATCACACGTATTGAGTGCCTGTGTAACACAGCAGTGGTGTGTTAATCTGAACACCACCTGATCAAGCAACATAATCATGCAAAAAGCGAATGTAAAATAATTTTTAATGTTAAATCATCTGTTAATCTGATTTTCATTTCAAACTGTAATGGTACCCGAGTTTGCACTTAACACAATATTTTATTTTTAAAAGGTGCTCAAATTGCACATGAGAAGTAAACCTACAGGCTTCTTCCCTCTCAGCTTTGTTCACTTATCACAGTAAGACTTCATGTGTAGTACATGTGCTAACAACATTGCACAAATGAGGAAAAATGTTTTCACAAAAAATATATAAAAGGTCTAATATAAACCTGTTTTACGGAGAGGTAATCTGATGGCTCTCAAATGTGGTTTTAAAGTGCAGTTCATTCTGATCAAAATTTTCAGTAAAAAAAAATGATTAGTCCCACCGTGTGCACCGTGCAAAGTTACACATCACACCAGGGAAGATGGAACTGATGACATTGTGATTTCATGGACCATTACCATGGTTTTATATTTTGCTTTGCTATGGGTTCCTGAAATAGATTTTCAGACCTTCCTTTCTGCTTCACTCCTAGCTTTTGTCCCAAATCCTGCTGTGTTGTTGACTTTGCTCTTGCAGCATTCGGCCTTAAGTCCACCAAGATAAACCGTGTCCTGTGTATGGCTTCTCTATACAGATTTGGTATGGCAGTTTCTTGTGTGTTGGAACAAGCCATTTGCCAACATTCATGGTGAATTACATCTACTTACCAGATCACAGGCACTAATAATGATCTTGTAATAGATGTGAAGAATTCTTTTTGACTGCCACATGCTCCATTACACTTTGCTTCGTGGTCTCTACCCTCCATTAACATCATCGAAAATCATAAATAAGATACTAGTAGCATGAAAATATCCATTAAATAATACTATTTTACTTTGACGTGTTAAGACTCAAGGTTGAATATAAAAAAGGAAAATATAACCTTAATAATGTAGTTGTATAAATATGGTGTACAATTAAATTTGGTGTACAATTTATAAATAGCTTTTCGTATTAGTCACAGTGTATTCCTCCACCAAATACTCCCAAGGTGAAGTAAATTGTCACTTGGTGTCATGGGGTTTGGGTAAGTGTGACATTAGAAAATTATTTAAAGAGCTTCCAATAGGAGCTGGGTTGATAGAAGTGCTTTGTATAATGATACATATGAGAAAATGAAGCATTTTATAGTTTAAAATCCTAATTTGCTTGCTACACTTTCCATAATATGTGTTTGTGCATTTGTAGAGCATCTACAGAAGTAATGCAATCCTGTTTAACCGAATTCTCCTGTTTTTTTATCTAAGAAATTTTAAATATTGAATAAAAAATGTTGTATCTTCTACTTGCCAGATTCAGTCTTACCTTCACACTCACTGCGCTTTAATGGAGTTCACTCAAATGTAAATGACAGCCTACATGCTAATTATCAACTAAGTTCCTTACAATACTTGCAAAGCTGTTTGCTATGTCTGCAAGGTTATTGTAGCATTGCAGAGTGCAGTGAAGCAGGATGAAATCAGGGGTGAGTGGATACAGCTATCAAGAAACATTGAACAGATTGTAACTTTTGTCTCTGGAGATGAGTGGATAGATGACCTGATTGAGGTGTTCAAGATTATGAAATGATTCAATAGGGGGATATTAATAGGCTGTTTTCTATTTGGTGAGTCCAAAACTAGGTAACATAAAGATGAGATAGCTAGACGTCAAACTGAAAAGTAGTTTAGGAGGAACTTTGTTATGGTGAGGTTGTTACAATGAGGAACTCACCGCCATTAACTGGTGGTAACAACAGCAACAATGTATTTAAGAGGAACCTTGATGCAAATACGATGGAGAAGGAAATGGAGAGGAATAGGAGGGAGGGAAACTCGAGGAGTATAAAGTAGACTGGTTGGGCTAAATGACCTATTTCCATGCTGCACAATCCTCAGTAATTGTGGTTTCTGTGGCGGTAAAGATACAATGTACTATTTGGTACAACAACAAATGAATCTTTCTTACAGCCGCTGAGGTTGAACGCTACTGTATGGCTCTGGGCATAGGTACCTTTATAAAGATGGCCGCCGTGCCTCAGTGTAAAGTCACGCTGTCCCCCGGCTCTGGGCGCAGACACCTTTACAAAGATGGCCGCGTTGCTGCGGTCCGGATGCTGCGGGAACACCGGAAGAAAGCCTTGTTTCCTGTCCGCCGGGAGGAGGGCGCCGACTTACACAAGAGGCTTCAAAAAAAAGTGTGTCTTGGAAATGTTGAGAGCGTCGAGTTTGAAGCTGCTCACAGGAGCCAGAGTGAGTAAAGGAAAGAAAAGGGGTTTAAAGTTGAATTAATCATTACATTTATCATCCTTTAGGTGACGCCCTCAGGTCTCAGCAATCGTCCCCCTCTCCCCCCCCCCCCCCCCTATACACACAATGAAAAGAGAAAGAAGTTTCTCTCTCCAGGTGTCTCGGCTGACAGTCCAAATTTACTTTATAGCTGTTTGTCGGACACCAGCACCACCCTCTTCCATCTCCGACGCATCGCCCGTCTCCGCCAATATCTCACCCCGAAGCCCTGGTCCGTGTCACCTCTCGGCTGCCCTCCTCGCCGGTCTCCCCCCCACCCCCGCTACCATTCATAAGATCCAGGTTATCCAGAATTCTGCCGCCCGCATTCTTACCTCGCCCCCTCACTTCCCATTTTCAGGTCTCGGCTAAAGACCTTTCTTTTCGCCTGCGCTTTCAGTCACCTGTCCCCCCCCCCCCTGGCTCGGCCCCGGGATCAAAGGATGATTGTTGGAATGGAATGGGCGCTCTCTCCCTGGGGGAACGTGTCCTAATTGTGGAAAGTACTGTATTGGACACAAGATGGCAAGAGCCAAGGCCTGGGGACCCCAGAGTGTGTGTTTGGGTACTACTAGAGTCTACCCAGCTATGTGAAAGGAGCTGTGTGCAAGTGTAATTTTGTTGTTGTTGTTGTAAAACCGCATAACTTTCCTGCTGCTTGTCCCAATGGATTACCATACCCATTAGGGCATAGGCTTGCAGGGATAACAGGAGCTGAGTGGGCTAATAATCAGGGCATTATCCATCCTGACTGCTCTTTATCTCTTGACTTTTCTTCTTGCAGAGACTGTGCCTTTGTCAGGACGGCTTTATCATAGGACGGCAGTTCAATGTCTTTCTCCCAAGGAAGTGCAACGGTGAGAAATTAAAAATGTTCTGCACAAGTGGGTGGATAACAGACAATGCTGCTATCTGTTTTAACTAAATCATCCTTTGGTTTTACTACTATTGATAATAATAATCCTTGCATTTGATATAGCGCTTTTCACATCTTCTAGACATCTCAAAGTGCTTCGCGGAATATACTGTAAATTGAATTGATAATATTTGTGGGCGATCCCACTTTTCATCTCTCTACCTATATGCTTGAATGATTTTACTGCTCTGGTTTATTTATCCAGTGCCTTTGAACGTAGCTATTTGATATTCCAGCCTCAGTAGCCACTAGTGGCAGTGAATACCAAGTGTCGCTGTCTGCAGCAATAGCCTGCGCCACAGAGGGAAGCATAATTGGGAGATGCAGCAGAAGCTCCTCAAACAAACAAAATATGTACCCAGCACCTGATGTGGTGCAGTCCCAAATCACAATTTGCCCATTTAAAATCAACATTGTTTCCTAAATTCACATTCCTCATTGCAGTATCAATAATGTTATTAGTTTATATTAACATTGTAATGAAATACCATTAAATTAATAATATATTTAAGTCACATAACCAAGAGGTGATCGATCGGTTATTTTGAGGATCGTTGATCAGGAACCAGGAGAAACTCCCATCTCGTTTCCAATAAGAGTTTAACATCAACGTGACAGAAAGACCAGACCTTGATTTAAAGTCCCTGGAGGGTCTGTCTGCACTGTGACCTGCGGCCTTTTGACCCCAGGAATTCAAGCGCTCCGAGATGCCGCCCCGCACTGAGGGTGCGATATAAACACAAGTTGTTGTGCCAGCTGCCATTATCAGTCTATGATATTTGTCACTGCTCTTCAGGACACCTCTCAGATACATTCAAGCCCGTGGGTTCCTAAAAACTGGATCTCACATAGAGAGACCTCTCAGTTGGACGGTCTGAACAGCTCTGAACTCCTATGTGTTTGCCAGATCCAAACATGGTGCTGACATGTGTTGTTCCCTAGGGCTCTTGAGAAGAGTACAGCAGACACGTGGCTGCGCGGCGGTGGCTGCAGAGGGAAGCGAGGACGCTCTCCTGAAATGGCTACTGTTACTCATCCCAGTCTCTGCGTTCGGTCTCGGAACGTGGCAGGTATGTTTGCAAGGTCTAATGACAGGAACAGATTCATAAGGCTCTTCAGCCACTTGATCTCATCGTTCCGGAATTCCCCCCCCACATCATCCTCTTAACTGAGTGGGCTGTAGCAGGAGGTTGGGGCTGTGGGGAGGAGAGGGAATTGATGCTGTAAGAGACTGCCCGGGGTTGATTGAGGCTGTATAGGTGGTGCCTAGGAACAGAAGCTGTGTGGCTGCGGGGCGGGAGTGGTGGGGAGGGTAGTTGATGCTGTATAAGCGCCCATGGGATGTCCGCCCGACGTGAAAGGGGCACTATAAATGTAATTTTGTTGTTGTTGTTATTTTGTTGTGGTAAGCAGTGCTGGACAGGGGTAACTGATGTCCCTGATGTGCTTCGTTTTAGGTGCAGCGGAGAAAGTGGAAACTGAATCTCATCGCAGAGCTGCAAGCAAGGAGCATGACTGAGCCCCTGCCGCTGCCCCTGGAGTAGGTGGTGCCGAGCGCAGAGACCTGCCACGCTTACTCGCAAGCTAGTTTCAAAGACGTGTGTAGGTGTTAAGCGCCAGGGAGACAGTAACACACGGCCCCACCTTAGAGCGAGGGGCACAGTCAGAGGGACACAAACACAGGAAGCAGGAGCATCTTACACTCATCCCATGGCTGGTTGCCGGGCTTGAACGATAGAGCCTGGGGGCTAGGCCGAGTGACTTGGTGTGAGCCCTTGCGACTGTTTAGAGAGTTTGGGAGACGCGTTTACCTCCTGCTGTTTAGCCAGAGTTTGCTTTCATTCAAATCTTGCTATTTGACATACCCGTTTCCATGGTAATGCAGGCAGGCGGAGCTGAAGGAGCTGGAGTATCGGCGGGTCACAGTGCGGGGAACCTTCGATCATTCCAAGGAGCTGTACATCCTGCCCAGGTCACGTGTCGATCCAGACAAAGAGGCCAGAGAAGCAGGGAGGCTGACCTCCAGCGGGGGGAGCGGGGCCAACATCGTGACGCCTTTCCACTGCACGGATCTGGGGTAGGTGGGAAACCAGCTAGTCCCCACCTACACTCCCCCACCTACCTACCACCAACCAGACCCTGCCCACCCCACTGGCTGTGGTGGATGCTCTCAGCCTCTATTCCTGACCCCAAACAAACACACACTGAACACCAAACGTTTCGAGTATGTATAGCCTAGTTCTGCTCCCATCACCAAGTCAGCCAATTAATGCATTTTTTTGGTTAGCCTCTAATCCTCTCCAATATTTTGTTTTGCTCAGCTGGGTGTCTGACACATGCGTAATCACCTTGTCTAAAAGTAGTCCAACCAAATTTCCACACATGAACCGGCAATAACAACAATAAACATGTTCCCGTGTCTAGAACGGAACATACAATCCCCCCAAGGTTGGTTGTCTTGCAGGGCACTGTCTGCTTATCTAATTCCGGAAGAGTATTATTTGGTCGTTTGACATCCCAAAAGTGCAGGTACAAGTCTTACTGGTTGATGGCTGGAAATATAAACTTCAAGCATGCTGGTTGATGAGTATCTCAGCTCAGCGTGAAATGTGTATGAGAATTGCCACTAACTTCCTGCCCATATATCGATATATATGTATTTTAAGGGGAATTTGAATGATGTAGTGTTATTGAATATTTTGTATCACAAAATATAATCCACTTTACAGTACTGTACATGCTGTGAAGGGGTTTGAGACTCTTAAAAGGCACTATATCAAGTGCAAGAATTGTTATCATTTAAAAATCGAAATCCTTCGGTCATCGGGTTACATTGGTTTCGCCTCTAAAACGCTCACATTTTTTTCTGGGTTTAGGGTCCGGATTCTTGTGAACCGTGGCTTTGTATCAAAGACAAAGATGAACCCTGAAACCCGATTGAAGGGACAGGTGAGTGGAAGTAAGACTGGGTTTCAGCCCCAACCCTTTAAAGGGCTTTTCTCTGCTACAATAAGAGCAATTCTGGGCAGTATAGGGCTGGACAGGTCATGCAAAACACACGCCATTTTAAAGGTATGGTGAGCAGATTTTCTAAATTAAACTAGATAAAGTAATCTTTCTGCTGTCCTTTGAAACATCCCCATTTTAATATCTTTGCTACTCAGATAGGTCTCTCTTAAACATCCGTGCAGTGTTGTTCTGTATTTATCCTATGCTGTTGGTGATGGATGGAGTGTATATAGTTTTACTCAGTATATAACCTGTGCTGTGTTCATGCTTTGCTGGTAGGGACCATGTAGAGGAAGCGATAAGCATATTTACAGTGGCATTTGAGTGAAATGAACAGCATAATTTTGTTGTTGCTCTGGTGGGATGCTCCTCTGAAGACAGACTCTTCTCTCTCTCTCCTTAGATCACCGACGAGGTGGAGTTGGTTGGTGTGGTGCGCCTATCTGAGACACGCAAACCCTTTGTCCCCCAGAACAACCCTGAGATTAACCATTGGTATTACCGGGATCTGGAGGCTATGGCCCGGCTAGCAGGGACTGAACCAATCCTGATCGACGCAGACGCCAGTAAGTGACTCCCTCATGTGACACCACACCATCGCTGCATTCTAATGGAATAATTTAATCCCCACAAATGTTTCAGCCCGAGACTCCATTCAGAACACACCCTGTTTTACCCCACCTCCATAATTTTTTTTTTAAAACAGTGCACTGGACAACAAGTGAAACACATGGGAAGAATGATAATTGTACTTAGAAACATTTAATTGTATTCACTACAAGTATTAAATATTTAGATGTCCAGCGGATCGATCGGTGTGAGCGCCATCATTTTCATGGCAGATAATGATCTGTCGCCTATGTACTCGATGCCACATCTTCCGTAATCCGGATGGAGTGAGTGAGGAGGGAGTGAGGGGGTGTCAGACATTGTTACACTCGAATCATCTGCAACAGAAAATAAAAATTCATTATAAGGCGCAGGGAGTAAGTGGACTGTGTAGATAATGTGTACATGGTAAACATATTCAAACTCATCTTTGTTTCTGACCAAATTCTAGTATATTCCTTTTGAACCAGCTCTCATGGTCTCTCTCCCGCAGACAGTACAGTCCCTGGAGGCCCGATTGGAGGGCAGACTCGAGTGACGTTAAGAAATGAACACATGCAGTATATCATAACTTGGTAAGTTGATTATACTGGCTGTTGTCACTCATCAGCGGCTGGAAATGAACTCAATGTGAAGCTTAAATTCATTTATCATTTCCCAGGTATGGGCTTTGTGCAACAACATCCTACCTGTGGTTCCGAAAGTTTATCCAGAAACTAGCGATCTAGAACTCGGTGACTACATGACCACAGATTCACACAGGGAGGAGGTGACCTGGCAATCAACTACATCATGGAAGAGAATTTCTCAAGATTCAAGATCCAAATCACAACGGTGCGATTGTTAGTTGGAATTATTGAAATAACCCATTCCTGACAAAGACGTATATTGATACACTGTGGGGAATTTAACTGTTGAAAAGCTGTTTAAACAGAACCAAAGAGGTTCGGGTTAAGCTTACCAACTGCAGTTGCAACATGGGCCAAGTTTATTCAATTTAAATGTTGACAATAAACCCAATCCACACAGCAGCTCCCATGGTAGTTGTCATCCATCAACACTGCAGCGAGCTGTCTGGATGCCTCCTGACCCTAATCAGAACAGGGTCAGTCTGAGGCAATACTGTCATGACAGCAAGCCTGTGCCAATCACAGCTCTGGTCCCTCAACAACACAACACTCAGCCTCACACCAGGTGAAGAACCCGTTGTCATTTTAATGTCTAATTTTATTTACAACACAGCAGGGAGAGCAGAACAGTGATTTAGGGTTAGGTTTTCAAGTCTGAGGTGGTAATTAAACATGTTTTATATTACTGATAGTAGAGGCGAATCTAACTGACCTCAGACTACTATGTAGTCTTGAAATATTAATAAGTCTTGTCATTGTTTCGCCTACAAAATACAGTCAATTCACTTTACAGTATATTCTGTGAAGTGCTTTTGAGATGTCTAGAAGATGTGAAAAGCGCGATACCAAATGCAAGGATTATTATTGAACTGCGAACACAGAAGTTAGGGCGGAAGGAATGCAGGGAGAAGTGCATGGGCATTCAAACAAAGCCATTGGTTTCCACGTGTCAGATACCAGGCTGACCAGTTAACCCTGGTCGCTGTGTGACTTCCCAGTGTTGCTCAGATTTAAAAAGCTCGAATGTTTGCTCCACACTTTAAGTTTCAGGTGAAGAAATTCAACATCATCACTGCAACACGGTCACTCCATCCATGGCTGTTTGGGGGACTTTGCTGTGTGCAAATTAGCTGCCGCATTCGCCCAGAGCACACACAGCCACACGATTTTACAGGATATCCTATGAAGCGCTTGGAAACATTATCATGTTATAAGGCGCCATATCAAACACTGGGATCATTATTACAGATCATCTCCCTCCCACTGACACCTGTGAAGGAAACTCACAGCATTGCAGATAAACTATGGGTTAGATCAGTATTTACCGATTTCGGTCACTCACAAGCCACTTCCTATTTACCTTCCCACAGTATAGCACTGCTACTGCAGTCATTCAATATATTCCACTATGTGGGGGGTGAGGGGATCACAGGTTCAACAACTGCAGTTTTATACCTCAACATGTTTCACCACAGCTAGCTTGTCTTGCTCTTCACTGCCCATGTTCACACCTGTGGATGAATGAAACAACTTTAGCACAGCGACAGATCAGACCATTAGCTGCTTGAGACTCCTGAACCAATCACAGTTACCTAGTGCGATACACGTTCAACTCAATAGTTAGCGTCAGAGAGCTGACGAGGACTTCAGCTAGAACCAGTGTTGAGGTTTTGGGGATCAGTGACTTACACCATTATAGGCAGTGTTTGTGCCCAGGAGTAACAATGATTGATGTGCATATTTATGAAAACGTCATCAATTTGACTGGTAAAACCTTCAGGGGTTTCTAGATTTGTTTAACCTTCTGCGTGGGACGGCATTGGGAGTGATTGCTTTTGAGATGAGGTTCTGGTGACAGCAGCGATCAGGGGTTAGGGACGAGGGAAAAATAGCAAGGACTCCCAACTCCCAAGACTGGAGGGTACATGTGTCCATACTTGAGGACAGACTGGGCTCAGGTGCACCATATTTACAAACCCGCAAATGTTTTGTTATAACCTGGATGTTGATGGCTGTGAGGAAATTGGCTGCCTTATTTGCCTATGGGTAGTTATTACACAACAGTAATTGCTGTGAAACACTTTGGAGGCATTTTGATATGGTAGCAAATGGAAGGATAATTACTTAAGTCTCAGATTTTGACTTGTGGATTGGTATCTGGGCAGCTGAAAACGGCACGAGGGCCATCGCTGAACACCAAACACAGAACGCAGGGTGGGAGGAGGTGCGGAGACAGGTGCATCAGCGATCTTGGTGGTTTGTCATCTGTTTAGGATCAGATAGCAAATATTGTTTTCACATCATCTGCAACACGTGCGCACTCCTCACTTCATCGGGGCTGGGGGAGAGCGGCAGAGGGAGGAACACTGGTTGGGCGTGCAGGACACAATGAGCAGTGGGAGATGGCAATGTAGGACAAGCTCAGTAGCTGTAACCACTGCTGCCTGAACTTCCTGTAACACTCTGAAATGTATACTGACCTCACCTTTGCCAAACCGCTTAGTTTTCTGCTCAGAAAATTCAAGACCCTTGAACCCCTCTTCATAACAGAGGGGTAGCAGCCAAATTGCTGTCCACCTGCCCATTCATCTGAAAACAAAAGATTTGATGTAATGTTATTCGCTTGGTGCATTCCCCTTGAAATAACACTCACCGACCCCCATGATCAGATAGTTATTGGTTAGATCAGAGTATTGAGGGATATTGGGCAAAGTGGGGAGGTTTGGGTAACTGGACTAGAGGGATTTGATCTTATAAAATGGCAGAACATGTTCAAGGGCCTGAATAGCCTACTCTTGTTTCTATCAGGAGGTTTAAGATGTTTCTCAGAACAGATTAGATCAGGCCAAAGCTATTCACAGGTAATAGTTATGGCGGCTTTTCACGGGTAGGGTGGTCCCAGAACTCAGTAGTTTGTATTAGGCACTCAAGCAGAGCTATTGGTTTCCACGTGATACCAGGCTGACCAGTTAACTCTGCTCGCTGTGTGACTTCCTAGTGTTGCTCAGATTTAAAAAGCTCAATTGTTTGATCCACACTTTAAGTTTCAGGTGAAGAAATTCAACATCATCACTGCAACACGGTCACTCCATCCATGGCTGTTTGGGGGACTTTGCTGTGTGCAAATTAGCTACCGCATTCGCCCAGAGCACACACAGCCACATGATTTTACAGGATATCCTATGAAGCGCTTGGAAACATTATCATGTTATAAGGCGACATATCAAACACTGGGATAATTATGAAGGAAACTCACAGCGATGCAGATAAACCCCTGGGTTAGAACAGTATTTATCAACTTCAGTCACTCACAAGCCACTTCCTATCTACCTCCACACAGATACTGAATCCCAGCACCACTATGCAGCCATTCACTTTTACCCCTATTGTGTGGGGGACACAGGTTACACAACTGCAGTTTTGTACCTCAATATGTTCCACCACAGCTGGCTTGTCTTGCTCTTCACCACAGACTGATCATGTTCACACCTGTGGACAAGTGAAAACAACTTTAGCACAATGACAGAACAGACCGTTAGCTGCTTGAGACTGCTGAACCAATCACAGTTACTCTAGATTTGTTTAAGCTTCTGTGTGGGAAGCCATTGGGAGCGATTTCCATTGAGATGAGGATCTGGTGATGAGAGCGATCAGGGGCTGGCTGGGGACAGAGAAAAGCAGCAAGGGCTCCAGCTCCCGAGGTATGAGGGACGTCACTGAAACCCAAACACAGAACGCAGGGCGGGAGGAAGTGCGGGGAGAGCTGCATCAGCGATCTTGGTGGTTTGTCATCGGTTCAGAATCAGATAGCAAATATTGATTTCACATCATCTGCAGCGTTTGTGCACTCCTCATTTCATCTGGGCTTAGGGGAGTAGCTTAGGGAGGAATACTGGTCAGGCATGGTGGATGCCGTGAGCAGCGTGCGATGGCGATGTGGGACCAAGCTGTAACAGTGCCCGAGCTGTAACACCACTGCCTGGACTCCCTGTACCACATTCTGAATGTATACTCGCCTCACTTTTGCCAAAGACCTTGCCTCTCTTTGCACAATGAGGATTCCTGACCTCTTGACCTGATGGGCTGCAGCCGCAGTGCTGTCCCTCCCGTCCATTAGCCTGAAGATAAAATAATTGTTTAGTATTGCTCATCCAACACATGTTCCCTAAAACAACACCACTAACTGACTCATGAAATCCAGCCCCAAACACACTCAGTCACTGTCCCCAACCCACTTATTTGGTTACTGGAACAGTCTGGACACCTACTCCCTCACTAATACCCCACCAACGTATACATACCCAAATTGCTGTGCACAAATTTGCCTACAAACAGTCACTGTAGGAAAATAATAAAGACAATTCAAATGATTCATCTCTCAGGCGCTTGTTTCTGGGCAGCTGGGGGAAAAACTAGGGACCATCATTGAACCGCCAACACAGCGTTGGAAGAAGTGCGGAGAGAACTGCATCAGCGATCTTGATTCATGTCATCATTCAGTATCAGATAGCAAATATTCGTTTCACATCATCTGCAGCATTGGCGCACTCCTCAATACATCTGGGGGGTTTGGGGGGAGTGGCTGTGGGAGGAACACTGGGCTGGATGCCACGTGCCGTGTAAAATGGCGATGGTGCCATTGAGGCAGGCTCGGAAATCCAGCCACCCCCGAATCACCCACCCACCCTCCCCATACACTCAATGGCCTCCAAAAGAATTACCCCTCTCTACCCAATGTCCCCCCAAATCCCTACACTCAACGATTCCCCCCATATCCCCCACTCACTGTGACCCTTAAACCTTCCTCCCTGTGCCCCTAAACTCAACCCTTCGACCTCTCATTGTATGAGAGGTGAGTTAGGTCTGGCTCACCCTCATTAACCGACGAAGGTTGTCCCTGAAGTTAAGCCCCAGTTCATTCCCCCCCCCCCCCCCCCCAACACACACAGGCTTCTGAGCCATGCATTACCTTCAGCACAAAGCTGACCCCCATTTTATGGTGTAGGGAGCCACGTTTTACCGGGAAACCAGCAGCTTCAAAGGCCGCTTTCCTCATCGACAAGGTCTGCGGGAGTCTCCTCGGCTCGGCCATCCACGTGTGAGTGCAGCGTGTCCCAGGGATGGAGGCGGATTGCGGACGGCCATCAGTCACTCTCCTCCACCTCACCCTCGGGATCTAACCGCCAATGGAGAGTGCGCGGGGCATGCCGGGTACAGGGGGCGAGGCCCTGCAGCTGCCCAGGGATTTGCCAGGAATTCAAATCGATCTGTAGCCCAAAAGTAGCCCAATATGATTCGCCGCCTGCTATACTGTAATGGGTAGCAGAGAGCACGGTTTAGTTTCGAGTGCTTTGTGAAACCGTGTGAGAAAAGTGGTCTCCAAAAGGGGAGGGAGGGAGGGGAGAAGCGGGGATGGTGCAGGTTTAAATTTTAAAAATTAACCACCCGCCCAAAGCATCTATTTTTACAAGGAACCCGCCCAATTGGGCGTGAAACCGCACGAGCCCCGCCGCAGCCCACTGCTGGCTGTTTGGGCTACTTTGGGGCTGACTTTGGGCTACAAACGTGTATCATTGCAGGGCCACCTCGTGGTTTCCATAGTAACCCGGGTCAAGGCCCAGCCATGAGCCTGAGCCGTGGGCTCCGCCACCTTGTCAACCTCCGTCCGGTTTTGGGGCGCGGCGGGTTCAGGAGGCTGGGGCCTGGGCTTCTCTCCGCCTCCTGCTGCTCACGCCCCGCAATCCGAGGCTTCGCTCCCGGCCGGATCGCGCGGGCCGCGGCGCCACTGGCAGAGACGCCTCCAACTCACTACCAGCTGTCCTACACCTGCAAGGTAGGGAGAGGGCCTGTCTGCTCCCTGGGGGTGGGGAGGGGGTCTGTCTGTCTGCCCCCTGGGGGTGGGAGAGGGTCTGTCTGTCTGCTCCCTGGGGGGTGGGAAAAGGGTCTGTCTGCCCCCTGGGGGGTGGGGAGAGGGTCTGTCTGCTCCCTGGGGGTGGGGAGAGGGTCTGTCTGCTCCCTGGGGGTGGGGAGAGGGTCTGTCTGCTCCCTGGGGGTGGGGAGAGGGTCTGTCTGCTTCCTGGGGGTGGGGAGAGGGTCTGTCTGCCCCCTGGGGGATGGGGAGAGGGTCTGTGTCTGCACCAAGCTTTGTGTTCTGAGATACCCACTTTTGTTTGAGACCCTCAATCCAGCTCTAGTCTGTCTGCTTCTGTGGTTCCCATTGACTGTTAACAACAACAAAATTATATTTGTATAGCTCCTTTCATATCAAGAAGATGTTAAGATCTTAATACTGTAGATGGTACTATTTTTAAAAGGGAGCAGGGATTTCCTGATCAAAGAACATACAAATGTTGGGTCTCAGCTCAGCACAATGTCTAAGATATTAATATCATAGATCAGCTGCCGTTTTTTTTTCCCATATTGACTGTCACTGCACTTCAAAGTACAGTCTAATAATACTTGCATTTGATAGAACGCCTTATCCTGTCATCAAGCTGTCTCAAGGAGCTTCATAGGATTTTATTATAAAGTATAGTACTGCAATTATATGTCCTTCCGTCTCTGATATACGTGAATGGAAAAGCTGGGAAAACAAGGCGCACAGTTCATTTGGAAATTACTAAACATGCAATATTTTATTGGTTTCAGGTTTGCAATACAAGATCTACAAAAAACATCTCAAAATTGGCTTATCACAATGGAGTAGTTATTGTAAAATGTCCCGGCTGTGAGAATCACCACATCATAGCAGATAATTTACGATGGTTCTCAGACCTTGAGGGGAAAAGGTAAGTTAATATCTTTTGTATAATTGGGGAAATTTCAAGAATTTGAATAGTGTTTGAGAGCCCGGATACCAATGGAGGAGGTGGGTGGGGAGAGAGTCTGTCTGCGCTCCAAGATCTCACCCAAAGGACGATCCTTCATATTTGAGCGAGAAACGGGGTATTGAGTCCCTGAGTCATAGGTGGGTTCATAGCGCCATGTTAGGAGTTTGCACTTAACCAAATGTGAGAGGCACTATACTAAATGTAGTCATTATTATTATAATGAGAGCACCACCAGACTGTAAACCCCACACTCACTGGCCTTCAATGGTTTCCCATTGGAGGATTCTCATGCTGTATTTCTCCACACTCTTGCCTCGCTCTTTCTTTTGAGTTTCCCCTGGTTCCTGTCATGCCCACTCCTTTTGTACCAAAAAACTCATGCCGACTCTCAACTCTGACCCTCCTCCATTGGTATCCGGGCTCTCAAACACTATTCCACTGCTTTTTGAAATCCCTCCCTCTATCAGATCAGATGATGCATTTTTTGTGTTCCGTGTTTCTGTATTTTCAGGAACATTGAGGAAATATTGGCGGCCAAAGGCGAGCTGGTTAGACGGTTTAAGCGAGTGGTCGGAGAGCATTCCTTAGAAATTATTGGTGAAGAAACTGTTGACAGCCAGCCCACAGATTTACCGGAGGATAAACCCAAACAACTCACAGACTCAGACGATCAAATAAAAAGCTAGCACTGCTGTCCCACAGAATCTACCGCCAAACGTATTGTTAATTTGTGTTGAATAAATGATTTAAGGGGTAAGTGTTTGGGAAGCTTTGGAATTACCTGCTGCTGTGAAAGGAGCTATATCAAATGCAAGGATTAAAGCCTTACCGTTTAATACAAAAATTAGGCGCCCTGCCAATTTTTTTTCACGCTCAACGCCACAACAACAAGCCCAATTGGGCTCGAAGCCGCCCAATCTAGTCGCCTGTCAGAGCACTCAAAGTTGATGCAGTGATTGACGTTGGTTTCAGCCAATGGCGGTGCAGCGTCCCCGTGAGGCTGGTCCCAACCCCCAGCCAATCAGAACGGCGGATAAGGCAGAGCAGGTTAGGTTGCGGCGGCGGGGAGCGAGCCCTGGCGGTGCCGAGGTAAGAGATGAGCTCGAGCGGCCTAGGGCTGGAGGGAAGCCTCAGCTAGCTCGTCCAAATACACGGATCAGCCACCCCTCACACACACACACTCACAGTGGGCACTGACCCCACACACACACACCCACAGTGGGCACTGACCCCCCCCCTCACACACATACACACACACACAGTGGGCACTGACCCCCCTCTCACACACACACACCCACAGTGGGCACTGACCCCCCCCCTCACACACATACACACACACACAGTGGGCACTGACCCCTCTCACACACACACACCCACAGTGGGCACTGACCCCCCCCCTCACACACATACACACACACACAGTGGGCACTGACCCCCCTCTCACACACACACACCCACAGTGGGCACTGACCCCCCCCCTCACACACATACACACACACACAGTGGGCACTGACCCCTCTCACACACACACACCCACAGTGGGCACTGACCCCTCACACACACACACACACCCACAGTGGGCACTGACCCCTCACACACACACACACACACTCACAGTGGGCACTGACCCCCCCCCTCACACACATACACACACACACAGTGGGCACTGACCCCTCACACACACACACACACCCACAGTGGGCACTGACCCCTCACACACACACACACACCCACAGTGGGCACTGACCCCTCACACACACACACACACACCCACAGTGGGCACTGACCCCCCCCCCCCCCACACACACACTCACAGTGGGCACTGACCCCCCCCCCCCCCCCACACACACACTCACAGTGGGCACTGACCCCCCCCTCACACACACACACACCCACAGTAGGCACTGACCCCCGCCCCCCCACAGAGGGCACTGACCCCCCCCCCCCCCCCCTCACATTGGGCACTGATCCCCCCACACCCACCCACAGTGGGCACTGACCCTCCCCCCCCCCCCCCCCCCCCACATTGGGCACTGATCCCCCCCCCACACACACACACACACCCACAGTGGGCACTGACCCTCCCCCCCCCCCCCCCACATTGGGCACTGATCCCCACACACACACCCCCCACACACACACACCCACAGTGGGCACTGACCCCACACACACACTCACACACACACACACCCACAGTGGGCACTGACCCCACACACACACTCACACACACACACACCCACAGTGGACACTGACACCTGTACAGGAAGGGGGCATCAACATACAATAATAATCCTTGCGTTTGACACGGCGCCTTTTCACGTGTTTGAGACGTTACAAAGCGCTTCACAGAATATACTGTAAAGTGAATTCACTGTATTTTGTGGGTGAAATTTGTAATCTCTCCCCCCACTGTGCCCCCCCGCCTCGTGCAGAGTGCAATGACACACAGAGTCGAGAGAGGGAAGAAAATTGGGAATTAGCGAAATGCAGACATTATTTTCACTTTGTGGCATCTACTGAATTCAGGAAAGCTGTGCGGAATGGCACAACCACGAGCGCTGCCCCAGAGCAAAGAAACACTGCTGCAGTCATACAACAAGAGGCTGAAGGACGACATCAAATCTATTCTGGATAACTTCATGGAGATCATAAAAACCGCTCGGGTATGTGAACACCAAACTCTGAGCAGCGCTGAGCTAAATGACCAATTATGCTTGTTGGCCAGAATAAATGGAGAATCTCTCTTATTGAATAGATGGGATCTTTAATGTCCTTCGCAACAGATGGGCAGGACCTGTTTTTGTTGTTTGGTTTAATACTCATCCAAGGGGCAATGCAGGGTTCCCCGCCTCCTACATTGGAAGGGTGGTGGTGGGGTTTTGGTAGTGTGGGGGGTGAATTTCAATTTAAACTTCTCCAAATGAACTCTGATCAGAAGTCTCTGTTTTGCAGATTGAAGATGAAACGCAGGTTTCCCGGGCAACTCAGTGTGAACAGGATCATTACGAGATGCACGTGAGGGCAGCAAACATTGTGAGTATGGAGGACACCATTTAACTTTGGGTACCTACCTCATCACAGTAAAGCTAAAATAGCATTGGGGAGAGTGCATCCAACTCCACTCCTTCTGATTGACTAACACAGGCTCCATCGATGGCCAAGCTTTTTACAATTCTCTTCCCCGATTCTCTGAGACATTTACAATTCTCTGAGACATCTCAAAGATGTGATAGAGCGTGATATCAAATGCAAGGGTTATTACATTGCAGATTTCCTGGAGTAACCGGACTGTTTGATGCTGTAACACTCCATGATTGTCCTTGCTCTGATAGGTCCGCGCTGGGGAGTCTCTCATGAAGCTGGTGTCAGATCTCAAGCAGTTCCTGATCCTAAACGACTTCCCGTCGGTGAACGAAGCAATAAACCAGCGGAACCAGCAGCTGCGGAGCTTGCAAGAGGAGTGCGACCGCAAACTGATCACACTGCGAGACGAGATCGCTGTCGATCTGTATGAACTGGAAGAAGAATATTACTCCTCCAGGTACAAATAGAACAGGCTTTGGGGTGTGGCACCGGGTTTAGCGATGTGCTGTCTGCCCCGACAGCCTGATTGCAAGTACTCTGCTAACCTCGCGCGCTGCAGCCCACGCTGCCATCTACCATTCTCATGCACTTTGCGGTATAATACTTCGCTATGCCGTGCACTATTGGAATGCATTCAAAACTTTCCCATTAAATGATAATGCTTGCATTTAGAGACGGGCACTTTCCGCACAGGAGGAGTTCATTCGGCCATGAAGCCTGAGCCACTGCTTGCTGTATTTCAAAATCATCTTTTTAAATCTCTTTTCCCCCATTCCTCCTTCCTTGTTTTAGCTCCTCAGGTGCTAATCCATTTCCCTTCTCAACTGATTATTAACTTACCTTTTCCAGCTATTTAATAGCGTCTATCATATCAAGCGTCTCAAAGCCCCTTGCAGCTCATCACCGCCAAGTACTATGACTATATTTCCAGGCACGTTTATAAACCTTGGGGTCTGACATGCTGCTTTGATTCCTCTGTGTGTCTAAGGGAGACATTTTTGCTGCTTGGATTCCTCTGTCTGTCTAAGGGAGACATTTTTCTCTTGATATCTTTAATAAGGCTCCTCTGGCCTACTGTTGAATAACTCTCGGTCATCATCCCCTAATAAACTAGCTTTTCCTATAATCTGTTTGATATACAGCGTAACAAAGAAACTGGCCACTTCAAAGCTTTTTACAAAAAAAATTGCAATATCTAATAACTCTGTGTGTCTCATCAGCCAGACCTATGCAGGTGATGGATTATAAAATGCCTTTAATCTGGAGATAGATCCACT
>CM068765.1:5060638-5212439 GCA_035084275.1 Hydrolagus colliei | reverse complement strand
TCGAGCCGACTGCTCATTTCTCTACACAGTACAGTTTATCTCCTGAACTGGTGTGGGGGGGGGGTGTGGGGGGGGGGGGGGGGGGGAGAGGCCGGCGGTGGGGTGGCTGGGAGTTGGGGGGGGGGTCTTACACAGGGAACTGGGAGAGGCTGGGAGCTCTAGCTTTGCCGTTAAGGGGAGCAAGTAGCTGGCAATCGTTCTCTCTGTCTCTCTGCATCACTCTCTCTGTCCCTCTCTGCCTCGCCTCGCCGTACAGAAAGAAGGATTTCCAGGGAATAATGAGCAGAAAATGGAGCTGCCGTTTACCTGAGCCACTTGAATGCTGATGAGGATGAGGAAGGTCAGGGTGAGCAGTCTGGGAGAAGCTTGCATCCTCAGTGTCAGGAGTTGCCCCTTTGCCCTAACACCTTGCTGCTTGTGCTCTGTCCCCACTGTGTCTCTCTCTATCTCTCTCTCTCTCTGTGTTCTCTATCTCTCTATCCTCTACCTCTCTCTGTATTCTCTCTCTCTCTCTCTCTCTGTGTGTTCTCCCTCTATCTGTATCTCCAGCCCTGCTTGCTGATGGCTAGCTCTCTCTAATACTAGCTGTCTATCTATCTATCTGTGTGTGTGTGTGTGTGTCTGTTACTCGCTCTCGGCCTCTCGCTCTGACATATCCCTGTGTTTGAGACTCTCAGTCGGTCGCTGCATCGCAGACCCCCCCCCCCCCCCCCCCAGCCCCCCTCCCTCCCACCCCCAACAGCTCGGCCACCGAGCGGGTCCCAGACCCGAGAGAGAAGCAGAGAGAGAGAGAAACAGAGAGAAAGAGAGAGAGAGAGAGAGGAGAGAGAGAGGCTGCACCAGATGTGACATCAGGTTGGAGGCTGGCTCGCTAAACAGCATCTCCTAATTACTGTGTGATACACACACACAGAGATGGAGAGAGAGAGAGAGAGAGAGACAGAGTGAGATAGATAATGGAGTGAGGGAGAGATGGAGGTGGAGTGAGAGGGATGGAGGGAGGGAGAGGGAGGTGGGGTGAGAGAGGGGGAGTGATAGAGAGGGAGGTGGAGTGATAGAGATGGAGAGGGAGTGAGAGAGATGGAGAGGGAGTGAGAGAGATGGGAGAGGGAGGTGGGTGAGGGAGAGGGAGAGGGAGATGGAGTGAGAGATGGAGATGGAATGAGATGGAGATGGAGATGGAATGAGATGGAGAGGGAGAGAGATGGAGTGATAAGGATGGGAGGGGGAGATAGAGAGAGGGAGAGGGAGATGGCGTGAGAGAGATGAAGGTGGGGAGAGAGGGGGAGTGAGAGTGATGGAGAGGTGAGATGGAGTGAGAGAGCTGGAGAGGGAGATGGAGTGAGAGAGATAGTGAGAGCGATTGAGAGGGAGATGGAGTGAGAGAGATCGAAAGGGAGATGGAGTGGGAGATGGAGTGAGAGAGAGGGAGTGAGAGAGAGAGGGAGTGAGAGTGATGGAGAGATGAGTTGGAGTGAGAGAGAGTAACGGAGATGTCAAGAGAGTGAGAGATAACAAGAAAATTGGAGAAATAGGGAAATAGATACAGAGAGAGAAAGGAAGAGAGAGTGAGAGAGATAGATGGAGAGAGATGGGGGGGAGAGTGAGAGATGGAGGGAGAGTGAGAGATGGAGAGGGAGATGGAGTGGGAGAGATGTCAAGAGAGAGTGAGAGACAACAAGAGAAAATTAGAGAGACGGAGAAATAGATACAGAGAGAGAAAGAGAGACTGAGAGAGATGGAGTGAGAGAGATGGAGTGAAAGATAGAGCAAGAGAGAAAGTGAGAGGTAACAAGAGTAAACTAGAGTGAAAGAGAAACAGATACAGCGAGAGAGAGAGAGAGAGAGAGAGAGAGAGAAAGGGAAACAGAGAATTAGAGAATGATCATTCAAATTATATGGAGTGATTGAAAGAGAGAGGCATAGTCAGAAACAGATCGATTGAAAGGAGTCGGAGTAAAACAGATCGAGAAAGAGACAGAGAAACAATATATATCAACAAGAATTTGCATTTAAATAGAGTCCCTCTCGCAAGATAGCATTCCAGAGTGTTTGATAGTGGCATATGGGATATGGCAAGGGGAGATATGGGAGAGGTATAAAAAGGCAATGATAGAGAAATGGATGGTCAGACAGATGTATATACACACAGAGGACAGAGCCAGAGACACAGACACAGAGGAGAGTTTTTTTGGTCAGAGAAATGTGTTGACATGTGGAAACCCATCACTACACTTAAAAGAGAATCCAAACCAAACCGCGTTCCATGCAACCCACCGACACATGGAACCTCCTCTTGTCTGCACTGCATTGCGCACTGTCTCCCCGGAGAGGTGTTTACCTAATTACACAGTGTAATAGGTGCATTAGGGAAGACCCAAAACTTGGGGTAACTGCTGGTCTCTCCAGCCAGCCAGTCCCACAGAGCTTGTCATTGTGAGCAGTGTCCATTAATCTTCCTGCATTAATCTAGCTTCAACCAGCCTAACCACTGGTTAGAGCTCAGGCTTGCAGGGTTAATAATAACAGCAACAAAATTATATTTGTATGGCACCTTTCATGTTGGGAAGACATCCCAAGGCGCTGGAGAGTCAATGTTTCAGACCCGAGCTGGAGTTGGTATCGGAGAGAATGGAGGGATTGGAGGGGAAGGGGGGGAACCGGTGGCACCATTGAAGAGGAGGGTCTTAGGTGGTGTTAGAGTTGGTGAAGAACTGGTTCAAATTAGTGTAGACTGTTAAAAACAGAGAGTGGGCTAGAATGATGCCATGTGATGTTGTTGTATAACTGCTGTATAAGATAAGGGAAGTTACAACATATAGTTTGAGTTGTCAAGGTCACCATTAGAAACAGGTTAGAACAGACTGCGATAAGAAGAGCTCGTTTGCGAAGAAAGGCAGAGTTGGGTGTAAAAGAGAATGCGAATAAGCACGAGAGTGGCATGAGATGTTCACGTGAACACCATGTGTCCAAGAAAGGATAATAGTGTTGAGGTAAAGGAATAGAGCAGAGCGGAGACAGAAGAGAACACGAGCAGAACCCGATGGAAGAAACTGTAAACCGACAGTAAGGAAGCCGACTGGAAGGAAAAGACAAGAAAAGGACTATCCCTCTTAACCTCGAGTAATGTGTGCCAGGTATTGTTGTTTATGAGGATTATGTAATATTGCTTGCTTTAGTGTCAGCTCAATGAGTATACCTGAGTAAAAGAAACCTGGTGTAAAAGAAATGAATCAGTAGTACCTGGTCAATCGGAGGCTGGCTGTAACCTCATTTTTGACCAGAGAAATTGATATTTCACCCTGAGAAATTAATCTCTAACAGCGGGACTTGAAGGAGGCCAGGGAGGGGGTGAGGCAGAGGAATTGCGGGATGGAATTCCAGAGGTTGGGAGCGGATTTGTTGAAGGCTTGCCCACCGATGGTGGGGTAGGTGGGTCCGGGAACATGAAGCAGGCCGGAGCCCGCTGAGCAGAGATCGCAGGGGTAGGGTGGGGCAAGGCAATGGAGGGCTTTCAAGGTGAGAACCAGGATCTTGAATTGAGTCCTCTGAATGATGGAGTTAATGGATTTGGGCAAGAATGGAGGAGAGGGGGTCGCAGAGCTTGGTGCGGTCGAGGACACGGCCGCAGAGTTCTGGATGATCTAAACCCAATCGAGGGAGGAGTTGGGAAGGCCGACAAGCAGGGCATTGGCATAGTTGAGCCTGGACATGATAAGGGCATTAATGAAAGTTTCAGTGGCACAGAGAGAGAAAGGGAGACAAACAGAGAGACAGGGATGTGTGTGCGTGGATGGGTGGGTGGAGTGGGTGGGGAGGGTGGGAGGAGAGTGGGAGCTCCTTCACTATGTTCTCTATGAATGAGAATTCATTTCTAAGATGCAATCGTGACAGGGAGGGAGGGAGGGAGGCAAGGAGGGAGGTTTTGTTCACTTGGAAGGAAGTCGAATGACATTTCCAGGTGTAAATTACCTCCATGATCAGCGGCAATCCGACTGCAAAGAAAAAAAAACTCTACGATTTTTAAAAAACGAAAGCAGTTAGGACACGACAGATAATTTCTGCTCGAGACCCCCGGCTAATGGTACGACGTGAAACACAAAAGCGCATCTACCCCCCTTTCCAACAGTGATATAACTAGAGTCCATAATCAGGGACAAGGTAGATCTTCACTTAGAAAGATATAGGCTAATAAAGGACAGTCAACATGGATTTGTTAAAGGCAAATCTTGCCTTACAAATCTGATAGAATTTTTTGATGAGGTAACGGAATGGGTGGATAATGGTAGCGCAGTTGATGTAGTTTACATGGACTTTCAAAAGGCATTTGACAAAGTGCCACATGAGAGACTTATTATGAAATTAAAGGCCCATGGCATAAAAGGGACAGTGGCAGCGTGGATCCACAACTGGCTGCGAGACAGAAAGCAGAGAGTTGTAGTGAGCGGCTGTTTTTCAGATTGGAGGGAAGTGAGCAGTGGTGTGCCACAGGGATCAGTTTTGGGACCATTGCTGTTTGTAATCTACATCAATGATCTGGACTTGGGTGTACAGAGTACAGTTTCCAAGTTTGCAGATGACACTAAGTTAGGGAGAATAGTAAATAGTGAGGAGGATAGTAGCCATCTGCAAGAGGATATAGACAAATTGGTAAAGTGGGCAGACACATGGCAGATGAAGTTTAATGCAGAGAAGTGTGAGGTGATGCATTTTGGGAGAAGAAATGAAGGGAGGCAATATAGGCTAGATAGTACAATTTTAAATGGTGTGAAGGAACAGAGAGACCTGGGGATTTGTGTTAGTGACTCGTTGAAGGTGGCAGGACAGTTAGACAAGGCTGTTAAGAAGGCATATGGGATACTAGGCTTTATAAATAGGGGTATAGAGTACAAAAGTCAGGAAGTGCTGACTAACCTCTATAAGACTTTGGTGAGGCCTCAGCTGGAATACTGTGTTCAATTCTGGTCACCACACTACAGAAAGGATGTGAAGGCATTGGAAAGGGTACAACAAAGATTTACTAGGATGGTGCCAGGATTGAGGGACTTCAGCTATGAGGAGAGGCTAGATAGGCTAGGGTTATTCTCTCTGGAGCAGAGAAGATTGAGGGGAGACCTAATAGAGGTTTATAAGATCATGAGGGGTTTCGACAGGGCAAATAGAGAAAAACTATTTCCACTCGTGGGTGAATCTGTGACTCGTGGTCACAGATTTAAAATAGTTTCAAGGCGAAGTAGAGGGGAGCTGAGGAGAAATTTTTTCACTCAGCGAGTTGTTCGAATCTGGAATGCATTGCCTGAAAAGGTGGTGGAGGCTGATTCGATAACAACTTTTAAAAGGGAATTAGATCTTTATTTAGGGAGAACAGGTCTATTAGGCTATGGGGAGCGGGCAGGGCAGTGGGATTGAATCGCTCTTTTCAAAGAGCCGGCACAGACTAGATGGGCCGAATGGCCTCCTTTTGTGCCGTAAAATTCTATGAATCTATGAATCTATGAGGGATGGGATAGTGGTGGAGGCGGGCAATGATGCAGAGGTGAGGGAAGGCGGAGCATTTCCTTGGGGAGGAAAGACAGTTGAAGATCAAACATGACAACTAGGTTCCTGACTGACTTGGTGAGGTGGAGTGTGCAACCATGGAGGTTGATGCTGTCAGTGGCTGAGGTGTGAAGGCACTGGTGTGAGCCAATCAGGAGGGTCTCAGTCTTGTTGAATTAAACTGAGAAAGTTAGCTCTCATCCCAGGACTTGATGTCTGACAGGTAGTCTGTCAGGACAGCAGTTGTCCTGGAATCCCTGACCCCAGTGACTGATCTGCCGCTTCAGGTCCTGCCAATGATCCAGGATGGGCAGGTCTGTCATCAACAATGCCCTGGAGTACTGCAGACCTGCCTGTGCTAAGGAAATGGCCTGGAGACCATAACAGAGAGCTGGCTCGATTCATTGTCAAGCACGGCATCCTTGTGTGAGTTCAGTTCCATGTTGACCTCCCCGCACCACCACCACAGGACAAGAGGAGAATCACCAGTTGACATCAGAGAGGTTTTGGCCGATTGTGTCTTTTCCTAACTCCAGAGACTGAGGAACCGTTACGCGGCTGGTTGGGCAGTTGTGGGGGGGTGGGGGGACGACGACGGACATTGCCGCTGTCCGTCGTCCCCCCCCCACCCCCTCACAAACACAAGAAGCCACATTGATCCACCAGCAGGAGTTCAGTAATTGTTGCCTTCAGCTTTGAGCTGCCTTCGTCAATGCCCATTACTGTAACTTCATAACTAACTCCCAGCTTCCAATACTGTGTGAAATGCAGCAAACACTCCTGTGCGTGTTTTCTGCTCTACGCAGGAAATGCCACCTAGGTGGGACACCGTGGTGACTTTGCCGTGGCCCCATTCTGCGGGGACGGGAGGGGATTGGGGGCCGGCGTGTGTAGTGTGTGTGTTGAAGCCAGTGTGGATGTGGTGCAGATCTGCTCGGCAGTAATTGGCGATCCCTCCAGGGTTCTCTAAATAGAACGGGAACAAAGCACACTATCATTATCTTGTATCCGTTACCTGGCTCCTTTTCACACAGCAGTGTCTGAGCCCCAGCTGGGCTGATATTAAATACATTTCTTTTTCTGCCCATCTCTCTCTCTCTCTCAGCGTTTATTCCAATGTCTGTTGACAGAATTGCGTCATTGGCCGGCCGGCTTTGTGAGAAGTACCGAAGGCTTTGGTCTCAATTTGTCTGTCGATAATGTATTGTCCTGTTTCTCAGCGAATCAGTCATAGCTGAGGTCTGGGTTGGCAGGTTTGCCGTTAATAGTGTTTCATTTGATCTCGCAGATTAAAACCTCAGTTTGCAGTGAATCGTGGAAAGGCGCAGAATCGAGAAAGACCAATTTGGCGCATCATCTCCCTGGCCCTTGTTGGAACGTTGAACTCCCAGTCCAGGCTGACACTCCAGTGCAGTGCTGGGGGGGGGGGGGGGGTTGTGCTTCAGATGAGACATTAAACCGATGTCCCGTCTGTGCTTGTTCAGGTGAACGTTAACGATCTCACGTTAAAGTGAATTGACTGGATACTTGTGGGAGAAACACGGCAGCCAATTGCGCAAAGCAGCGTCCCACAAACAGCCGTGGATTGAAATGACCCATTTTATTATTGTTTTTACTTGAGGGATTATTATTAGGGGTGTGGAGTAAGAAAACTTGCCCTGACCTGCCTGGATTCGAACACAGTTTGTGAGGCTAGTGCTCTAACCACTGAGCTACAGGACTCCATACAGGAATAACACTCCTTCCATCACACCTTTTCACATAATTGAGACGTCTCAATGCGCTTGAGATGCATATCCTGTAATATGCCGTAAAGTGGGTTGACCGTATATTTTGTGGGGGAAACGTGGCAGCCAATTACACATTGGAAATTATTGGAGCTAGACAGTTGTAATGCAATGTACACTCTCTCACCGGAGGGACACTGCCTGCTTGCCTAACTGAGATAGATGTGATTGATCTATTGGTCAAAGCATCGGCTCATCAAGATTCCCTTCTGTGTGTGCCAGTTTCTGATGATTTTATCTAAATGTTAACACTTGTTAAATGCACTTATATTATGATTACATCAAATCCGAGGACCTGAATTGCCTTTTATCAGGCAGTAACAACAACAACAATTTACATTTATAGAGCGCCTTTCACGTCGGGAGGACGTCCCAAGGCGCTGGTTTCTATAAGCATGGCTGGGGTATGTAGGAACTGTAAAGAGAGGGACAAGGAACAGATTGTATCAGGTACTCTTTAAGTCCTCTTTCTCTCTTACTCTCACTCTCTCTCTCTCTCTCTGTGTGACTGAGCTCACGTCTGTCTGTTCCGTTTGCAGCCTCCGCTCACATCCTTCTCTGACAGAGGTACCTTCTGGTCTGGGTATTGCCGATGTAATAATAAAAATAACATTCGAACAATTACGCAGCGCCTTCCACAGCGGATAAATGGTCCTAAATTCTTGACAGAATAATAATCCCAATAGTGACCCTTGAATTTGACACAGCGCCAGGACAAGTCTTCGAGACGTCTCAAGGCGCTTCACAGAATATACCGTAAAATGAATCGACTGTATATTTTTACGGGCAAAACGCGGCAGCCAACTGTGCACAAACAATCGTGGATTGAATATGATGGATGCCATTACGGAGTAAACACGGCATGACGATGACACCAAATGCACAAAGGTCAGCGTGGGGGTGAGTAGGGGGTGAGCAGAGGAATACCAACCAGATGAAAATCCTCCATATTTCTGGGACATAGTGATAACGGGACCATTCCTTTACACACCCGCCTGAATCACAAGACAGACAGAACCTGAAATTACTGACTGTCAAAGATCTGGAAATAAATAATAACAGTAATACAGTAATAGTCCTTACCTTCAACAAAGCTCCCTGAACCGATCAAGACTGACTCAAACTGTGTCACAAAACTGGTGTCAGGCGCGGTGACTGTGTATTTTGTAGGCAAATTGAGCAACTAATAGCCATACAGCAATGTCCCACAAATAATAATAATAATCCTTACATTTGATATAGCGCTTTTCACATCTTATCGACATCCCAAAGCGCTTCACAGAATATACGGTAAAGTGAATTGACTGTATATGTATTTGTGGGCGTATCGCGGCAGCCAATTGCGCACAGCAGTGTCCCACAAACAGTCGTGGATTGAAATGACCAATTTTATTATTGTGTGTGTATTTTATAATAACTGTAATAAGCACACGATTATTATTAGGCGTGTGGAGTAAGGAAATTTAAGTCATGACGTGAGCGACTGATTTTATCTGGAGGATTGTTGGCCGCGACACCGAGCGAGAGAGAGACACCATAGGATCCTTAATGTTCACCTGAGACACAAGGGACCTCAGTTTAACGACTCATTTGAGGGGCGGCAGCTCTGACAGCTCAGCGCTCCCTCGGCACTGCACTGGAGTGTCAGCCGAGACCCCGTTTACCTCTCTCAACTCCCACCCACCAGAGGACGATCAGGATGAGTTGAGGAATGGAAGGAGGATTAACCATTCCGGGACATTACCCTACACGAAGGGCACTGTATATAAACGCAAGTTGTGGTTATTGTCGATGTTGATTGTGTGGCCGTTTCACAGGAAAACAGTCAACCCAGCCTCGGGGCTAATGCTTACCTGCCCTTCCAGCCCCACCACCCGCCCGACCAGGAATGAGTTACACTTTCTTGGCTTTAGAGAACGGAAAAGGATTTTCACTCACTCCATCTTTGCACGGTTCAAGTCCATACATCATTGAAATCTAGTGCACAGGAGCGGAAAGCGATCATTGAGGCTAATGGGGTTGCTGGCCTTGATAATAACTTGTCTGGAATGTTAAGAGAAAGAGGTGCTGCCCCAGTTATACAGAGCCCTGGCCAGGCCTCGTTTGGATACAGTGTTTGGTTTTGGGAACCCAAACTTAGGAAGGATAGACTAACCTTGGAGCGTGATCAGGGACATTAATTAATTCCGGCAAAACGCAAAATGCTGCAGATGCTGGAAGTCTGAAACAAAAATAGAAATCGCTGGGAACACTCAGCGGGTCAGGCAGATTCTATGGAGAGAGAAAAAGTGAGGCAACATTTCTCGTCCACGACCCTTCATCAGAACTGGCGCGGGTTGGGAGAGAGAGGCTTTTAATACCTGTGTTGAAAGGGCTGATCTATGGTGAGAGACTGGATATTTTCCCTAACGCTGAGGGGGGGGTGGCAGAGTAAAAGGCCTGGTTTAATTGAGGGATTTAAAATAGTGAACGGAATGGACAGGTTATAGTGGACGACTTTCCCCTCTGGCGAAGGGATCCATTACAAGGTACAGAGTGGTACAAAATCCAAACACAACACGGTTAGAACTGAGATCAGGAAGCATTTCCTCACACAGAGGGTTGTGTACATGTGGGACCACTGCATCAGAAAGCTGTAAGAGATCAAATCAATAGCGATGTTTAAAACCGATGCGGAGAGAAACTCGGGGAGTAGAGGTATAACAACAACAACAACATTACATTTATAGAGCGCCTTTCACGTCGGTAGGGACATGGGGAAAGTGGGTGGTGTTGCGATTAACAGATTTGACAGGATCTAATAAACTGGTGAAGCAGGCTGCGTGGGCTGAACGGGCTCCTCGTATTCCTGTTTTCCTATGTTCTGTGGTGGTTCAGCGCCTTGGGACGTCCTCCCGGCGCGGAAGGCAACTCTACCAGCCTTAATTTGTTCCTGTCGTTGCTGTTGTTAACGCAGCAGCTAATCTGTTTGCGTACGGTGCTGTGAACACGGAGTGAAAATGACACAAAGTGTGTCAGCACTTCACTGGACATCAAGCGCAAATTCCTGACATTGAAACCAACATCCCCGAGTGCAAGCCCGACATCGAACCCACAACCTTCTGACTCGGAAGCAAGAGTTCTACCAACTGAGCCAGGCTGCCCAATATCTGACTCCGAGGAGAAAGGGGGCCATTCTGTGCCCCTACTGATACTGCTTCATAATTCCCATATCCTACAAAGAATAACCAAAAAGCCTCAACAGGGAGATCAGTGTAATAATAATACTAATAATAATAATAATACTTGCATTTTGATACAGCGCTTTTCTACATCTTCTAGATGTCTCAAAGCCCTTCACAGATTGTACAGTAAAATGAATTGACTGTATACTTGTGGGCGAAACGCAGAAGCCAATTACACACAGCAGCGTCCCACAAAGAGTCGTGGATTGAAATGACCAATTTTATTATGGTGTTTTTTTTTTGAGGGATTATTATCAGGCGTGTGGAGTAAGGAAACTTGCCCAAGGTTTCGCCCTCACCTGGCTGGATTCGAACACGGGTCTCACGCTTGTAAGGCGAGTGCTCTAACCACTGAGCTACAGGAGCTCCATGTACATCAGAGAAGGCCTGGTCCCACTCCTCACTTGGCGAGGCCGTTGCAGCTTTGTGGCACCCAAGCGGAAGACACGGGTTGGAGTTGGAGTGTCGGAGATCGAGTCCCCTTTAAGAGCACTCATCCATTGAAGCTGATTCCTCACAGAAAGAACCAACTGAGCAGTGGCCCAATTAATATGAGGAGGTATTCAGTGGCTCCAGTGTCCCAGAGAGCCTCAGTCTGTGTTTTCACCAGCAAAGCATTAGAGGTGAGGATTGTTACAAGGTTTTTTTCTACTGCCAAGAGAGAGGCAGATTCATACATATTTAACAGGAGGTTGAGAGGCACACTGTAACCACATTGAATATTTATACTTTCTGAAAATTTAACCTCAAACCAGGCAAAGAAAACACCAATAGATGCAAGATAGGCATGTGCACGTTATCAGCAGCCAACAAAAGATTAGTGCGTCCGCCCCCAAAGAGAAACGGCTCGTCAATACCAGGCTGAATGATGACCGCGATAGGAAGGATTAAGGGTGACAATAGCACTGTCTCATCAGCCTCTCGTTCCTCCCGTTTGCTTCCGCCTCAATCTCTGAAATGACAGTAATTTAACTGCACCAAATTCAACCCCTTCATAGAAAGCCATCCGACTCATTGCAGGGAAACGTCGCTGGCCACGATTAACTGCCGCCTTTGCCTCCGTAATGGCATTTTCTGTATTAGACACGCGTTTATTTATTTTCAGATCGTTTGAGCCCAGATCGCTATTAATTCACTATTAATTCAAGCGCTGTAGGGCACTATAATAAGAATAATAATCCTTGCATTTGTTATAGAGCTTTTCGCGTCTTCTAGACCAGCGGTTCTCAACCAGGGGTACATATACCCCAGGGGGGTACAAAATTACTTCCAGGGGTTAATTACAGGTGGCGGTACATTGATTTATTTAGCTCTCTTATTTAGCGTTTTATAGCCTTCCAAATTGTAAATTTAAATGTTATTCTCCTTGTTTTGTATGTGTTAGTTATTTTGTTATACTGTATAAGAAAAGCTTGGTCATAAAATGCAAGTGGAATGAGCTGGGTGGGGGCGTGGGGGATGGGGTTGGTGGTGTGTGTGTATGTGGTTGGGTGGAGGTACACGATAATGTTGAAAATTGACAAGGGTTACATTACTGAAAAAGGTTGAGAACCATTATTCTAGACGTCTCAGAGTAGAATACACTGTAAAGTATATTGATTGTATGTTTGTGAGCGAAATGTAGCAGCCACTTGCGCACAGCAGTGTCCCCACAAACAATCGTGGATGGAAAGCACAAATTTATTATTGCTTTTTTTTTAGGGTTTATTATTGAGCATGTGGAGTAAGGACATTTGCCTAAGATTTCCTTCTGAACGGGAATCGAACCCGGTTCTCTCACTTGTAAGGAGAGTGCTCTAACCACCGAGCTACACTGAGCTCTGTGTGAGGGGCGCTACATAAATGCAAGATGTTGTTGTAATGTGTTGTAATTCCAGGATTCAGGTGGGGTGTAAACTTTGTAAACTTGGAGGTATTTGCTCCCAGTTTACCCTGGTTGATATTCCTTCCTCCCTCATTCAAATTTGCCTGCGGATTTGTGTGATTGCCTCATCCGGAGGTTGATTATGGCTGATCTCTGTTGCAGATTAGCCTTGCTTCCCGCTGGCATCATTTTTTATGATTGCATAGCACTTTCGGAAAAAAAAAATCCCATTTGCTTTCATCAAACGCATCAAGTTATTCATTTTAGGTGAAAGCCGCCCTGTAAATGAGAAGGTATTAATCACAGGGCGGGAAAGAGTTAATTCTAAATCTAACTCCATTAAAAAAAAATCACATACAAAGAGCTTAGCAAAACCTGGAGGAGGTCCTGGTATACAACAGGAGACGAGAAAGGAAAAGGGAAACATAGTGAGACGTGGTGTTGATAAGGGAGGGACTGTGAGCGCTTTCATCAATATCGCACAGTGAGCTGCCAAAGACTGAGACACCAATACATTTATGTGATTCCCAGAGCCTTTCACATTCAGGGGAGGGAATTAATCATTTGCATTATTTGTGGGATTGTAATGGGGAGGGAGCGATGCATTCAATGCAAATGGCTGATTCTGTGATTTTCAGACAGGAGGAAAACTGGAAGGGATCTGCATGATATTACAGACACGTCTCATAGCCTGACATCCCTGCCACACTTGTGTTCTGGCTGGTGTCACACAAAGATAGCTTGATCTACAGAACATGTATTTCTCTTCCAATCTGAACACTTGAAGCACAGAATCCCTGTTTGTTGTCAGGAACTAGCTGTTCAAATCTCTTCCCGTTGATTCCTCTTGTTGAGCATGGTTGGGGGTTGGGTCCAATGGGATTATGTACGGTGGTAGTGAATCGAAAGAGGTCAGTATCGTAATAGTAATAATCCTTGCATTTGGTCCATCGCCTTATCACATTGGGAGGACATCTCAAAGCTCTTTACAGGATTTACTGTGAAACAAAGTGACTGTGTATTTGCAGGCAAATGCAGCAGCACAAATGCATACAGCAGTGTCCCACAAACAGCCATGGCTAGAGTGACCAATTTTATTTGGGAGAGGTTGTTGGCCAGGACACCAGGAGAGAGAAACTTCCTTCTCTTTTCGAATGGTGCCACAGCATCTTTAACTGAGCAGGCGGACTGGACCCCAGTTTAATGTCTCAAATGGGTCAAATCCACTGGGATGATCTCTCGGATGAGGGATTTATCTGGGATAATGACTTGATTATGATCCGTCACACTTCCATTCTTCTGCAATGTTTTTTAAGCCTCCCGTTTGCATTTAATGATGTAATATTAACCAGCTGTGAAGGACAAGCTCTCTAACTGTTGGCCAATGATTGTGAGCTCTGCTGTCACACAGATGGGGACATGCCAACTGGGTAGACCACCTCCTGGCGACGTGATGATTGGGGATTCGTGCTTGTTGTGGGACTTTAACCCACGGAGGAACCATTTCCCGCTTGATTTGGGATGATAATGAATTGGAACCGGAATTGAAGGACAGCACCTGAAGCTGGCATCAACATCTGGAACTGCCGGCAATATCTGGCATAGCCAGCCGCCAATAGCACGTGCTATCGCCTTCACTTCCAAACGATTATAGCGATGAGGTTAATGTCAATCCCGAGGCTGAAACCATCTGCTTTGCATGAGACAAGATTGTAAATGCCGTTTGTTGGCCTTTGTCCACTTCCCAAATCATTTATAGCTCAGAAACACGTCTTTGATTGTCTACTCTGGCTTTGCCAATGAAAGGAAGTGTAACAGTGAGGCCATGCTGGGATGTGCTGCGTTATACTGCTAATGGCTTATAATGACAATAATATGATATGCTCTCTGAGATGCCGTCCTGCCTGAAGGACGCTGTATAAATGCAAGTTGTCGTAGTAATAATAATAATAATGCTTGCATTTGATACAGCGCCTCATCACATCCCTGAGAACCCCATTGCCACGCTTAAGAGCATCCAAACCAAACTGAGAATTCCATGCATCCCAACCTACACATGGAAATTCCAGAGATAGATTTGTCTATCAGACAGATTTATCCCTGGGTCGATAAGCCAGGCTGCTGTTCTATCATCATCAACAACAACAAAAAATTACATTTCATGTCAGGAGGACATCCTAAGTGCCCTGGAATATTGAAGACTTTCGATACTGCATCTGGTTAAGGGACTGGACTAACAAGACTAGCACAGAGGCCTGGCTCAATTCCGTTAAACATGTCAGCTAAACATGTTAGCCAGTCGAGTTTACCTCATCTTTCCCTCCACTCAGTGAGAGTGTTATCTATTCTTTATGATGATCACTCTCTTGGGAACAAGCTGCGAAACACAACCTCACCTTTGGCTGCGCATCGATTCACAAGAGCTGTAAAAACACTAACATCAAGTGTGACAGAGGCGTGTGTAAAGATCTCTCGAGAGCACCTGTAACATGCCTACCTCTCTCTCTCTCTCACACACACACACAACTACAGTATAAACAGTCAGACACTCTATCAATCATTTCTCTAAAACCATCTCTCTAGAGTTCTAGCCATGAGCTGTTTAAATCAACTCTTAGTCCAGTACTATTGATCTTCTGCCTGTCAGACATCAGGTCCTGAGTGAACCTCAAATCTCTTTCAACAAATGTATGTCAGCAAAACTGAAGTTGTTTTGTTTGACTTTCAGCAGCATCTCCGCAGTCCCATCTCCAGCTCCAGCAACCTCCATCACTCTGGCTCGTTGATGGATGTTCTATATTTATTCCATTCACAGGATCCAGCATTTGGTTCAATTTCAAATTAACTTTGAAACGGTTTTCTACAGATTCTTCAGAGCACCATACGAAACAAAATGGTTTCAGAATTTTAAAATTTCCGAATCCTTGACATGCTGAAATAAAATAAAGTAAATAATAATAATCCTTACATTTATCACGGCGCCTTTCTGGACTGGAGGACGTTTCAAAGTGCTTCAGGGGCTTTTCTGTAAAAGTGTAGCGACTGTGTGTTTGTAGATGGTGACCTTACGAATCGAGTCAGTCTAGACCTAGGTGTACTTATCTGATTTCAGTCGATTGGCAGATTGCTTTCTGGGAGTAGTAATCCGTTCAAAAATAGGTGAAATGTACTCATAATTTGGTTACTCAATCCACAACTGCTTGTGGGATCCTGCTGTGCATAATTGGCTGCCGCGTTTCGCCCACAAAATACACAGTCAATTCACTTTACACTACTGTATATTCTGTGAAGCGCTTTGAGAAGGCTCAAGGATATGATGAGATGCTTTCAAATGCAAGGATTATGGTGATTATGATGGCTTTCTGCCTCTATGTCTGGACTGGCCGCAGAGTGAGCTATGTCTTGCCCGCCTGGAGCCGCAGACACAGTCAACGCCTCACAGTCCAGCATTGAAATCAATGTGAAGATTAATATTGTGCAGTTCAACAGGTCCCTGAGGCGAGAGGCTAAAATACTAAATCTGCGTAAAATCCTAATTAAAGTAATTTTGGAAAAAAAACTATCAACGGATATGAACATTAAATATGTCTCTCCAGCAATAATCTGCTTAATAATGTTAAGATGAATTGTGAAATTTACAGCTCGCATATATCTTTAAAAGGCTCAAGACGTTTCATTCAATTTCATGCATGATTGTATTCTTTTCCATAAACTGAGGGCATTTTGTCTGAGAAACGCCGTGTATTTCTGGTTGCTTTGGGTTAGACTACACTGATTAATGCTGAGATTTGGGACCTACCTTCTGATCCTCATTCAGATATAGCCTCTACATCTCCCCTCGCTGTAGCCTCCTGCGGGTCTCCACTTCTTTGCTTCCCATCTACCAGAGAGTAACCCTCGGGCCACAAGGTTTAGTTATGATGAACAGCTGGCGATCTAGGTCAATGGAGATAGCGTGGAAAAGGATTCTGAGAAGGTGTTGTCAGCCTGGCTCACTTGGTAAGCCTCTCACCCCTAGGTCGAAAGGCCATGGGTTCAACAACAACCCCAACAAATGAAATTTTTAGAGCACCTTTCACATCGGGAGGATGTCCCAAGGCACTGGACAACTCAAGGATTTGCATCTGAGCTGGGGGGGAGTTGAGATCAGGAGGAATGGAACGTAGGGAGGGTAGGAGTAAGAAGAGTGACCAAAGGCACGGTTGAAGAGGAAGAGTTTTGAGACGGGGCCTTGTCCACAAGTGCTCTCGAGTTCCCCGCCCAGGTGACCACCCCACATGAGTAGGGCTACAGAGGCAGCAGGGGACTGAATTGGATAGCAGACACCTGCTCATTTGCGGTGGGGAAGTGATACGTTTCCTGGAAGCAGATCTCTGGTTCTGATGAGTCTGGTGTTACCTGGTACTTGTGCTCTGTGTATATCTATCACAGCGTGTTGCAAACCTCACTGGGACTTGCTGATTCAACACCCGCTGAGTATCTGCTGATCCTTTGAGAAGTGACTGTGCCAATTGATGCCTCTAGTCTTTTTCAGTCAATCCAAGCATTGCATTATTCTCGCCTCCCCTCCCTTCCCCTCCTTCACCGGTGTCCTTTTCCTTCACTTCCCGCGCCAGCTGGAACTGGAGAAAGATTTGCCTGTCAAACCGTCTCTCTCGATCAGTGCGCAGGGTCAGGTCACCAACAACTACACGCACAGCAGTTTCCTCCTCACTAAACCTTGATAAATAATCCCTCTTTTCACACCGGCGAGCAAGTCTGTGGCCAGTTATTTTGCACCCAGCAAGATTATCAAATGCAAGGATATCACCCGATAAAGTTTGAATGAGCAATTTTCTTTTGAATCAAGGGGGATTGTCGGCCAGGACACCAGGAGACACTTCCCCCCCCACCCACCCCCTGCCTCCCAGGAGGATAGTCAGCCTTTTAAAAACAATATTCATAATACTGTAATAACATAATAATAATAATCCATACATTTGCCTCTGTGCTTTTCATGTCAGGAGGACGTCACGAAGCCTTTCGCGGGATTTACTGTAAAGTGGTGTGATTGTATTTTTACGGGCGGGCGATTATTTACCAGGAATACCGAAAGGCGAAATGTCTTTGTTGCATTATAAAAGGCTTGTCGATTGGCCACACTTATAACTGAATGCTACTCTAAGCTGAGCTGATTTGCTGTGCGTCTGTCAGAGACCTTTTGTGACCGCTGAGCCTGAGGTTATTGTGAAGGATTAAGAGCTGAATCCACACTTTCCCTCCAACATTGCGCCGTGAAGCGAGAATGATTGGAATTCTCTGCAACTGTCAGGACAATTTAGAAAGCAGTAAAATGCCTAATGGAGCGAAGACTCTAGTCAGCTCCGGGGCAGGTGTCCTGTCCTGTGATGTGTCTGTGGTTAAAGCTAAATGATGTCAAACAGGAAAGAGAGATCAGGCGTGTTTGTTGCAGTTAATGTTTTACTTGCGCAAAGACCATTACCTTCAGAGAGCCATTCAGTCCGTCTTTCACCTTAATATTGTCCCCACTCGGCCAGGCAGAGTGAATGCCCAACTGCCCCCGTGGTTAGAGCACTAACTCATAAGCATGAGACCTGGGTTCAATTCCTAGCAGGAGGAATATACAGTACAGTATATTCTGTGAAGAGCTTTTAGACGTCTAGAAGACGTGAAAAGCGCTGTATCAAATGCAAGGATTATTATTTATTGGAGTTGAGGTACAGATCAGTCATGATCTAATAGAACGGTGAAACAGGCTGGAGGGGCTGAATGTTCCTATTCCTACGTTCTTATATAGTCTCTGCACTTTACACAAAAAGCACTTTGAGAGACGTCCTCCCTAAAAGTGCAATGTCAAATGATATCCAAATGCAAGGATTATGGACTTATTATTACAGTAGTTTAAGAACTGCAGAAAATCGACTTCCGTATTAAGACTGAATTTAAGAATTTTCCACAATCTCATGCCGTCTTAAACGATAAGACAAAATCTGCATGGTGTGGTTTGGGGTCTTAGTTTGAGTGTGTGCAATTTGGGGGGTCTTTGGTGTACAGTGCTTGTGGGCTCCTGGAGCTCAGTGGTTAGAGCACTCGCCTTGCAAGCGAGAGATCGGAGTTCAATTCCAGGCAGGGTGATTCGTCACTCCACATGCCTGATAATAATCCCTCGGAAAAAAATAATAATAAATTGGTCATTTCAATCTACGGCTGCTTGTGGGCCACTGCTGTGCGCAATCGGCTGTCGCGTTTCGCCCACAAACATAGTCAATTCACATTACAGTATATTCTGTATATACTCTGTGTACTCTTTGAGAAGTCTAGAAGACATGAAAAGCACTATATCAACTGCAAGGCTTGTTATTTTTTTTTTATCGCTCCAGGACACTTCCACGCGTGAAGGGCGCTATGTAAACATAAGTTATTGTTGTTGTTGCCTCTGAGCTTTGGGTATGGTGAGAGTGGGGGGTTTTCCTCAGTGTTTGTGCGTTAGGTTAAGCAGCCGTGTGGGGGTGTGGGGATGGGGGATGCAGATGCAGAACAATAGACCAGGTGCTGACAGCGACACTCCTCACCAGCTGATAGCGACCCTACCACAGAGAGTGATGGATGGCGGTGAGGCTGAGCTCTGGGAATGTACTGTAAGCCGAGCAATTTCTCCCCACTTGATGATTTATTAGCTGAACAAACCATTTCCTGAGTCTGTTCTTCTGCTGCTGTAAACAGTGTCTCATGTCCTCACCTTGCTCAGCTGCCTTCAAACCCATCGATATAATAATAATCCTTACATTTGATTAATAGCTGGATATTAATCAGGAGCAGGATGCTTTTCACCTTCTTTGTTGCCTGTGAAAGTGCACAGACATGGAAAGCTTTGCTGTCTCTAACCTATGCTGAAACTGACACCTAGTATGGTGGCCAAACAATCTAGACCAGTGGTTCTCAACCTTTTTCAGTAATATACCCCTTGTTAATTTTCAATATTATCGTGTATCCCCACCCAACCATATACACACATCGTATATACACCACATGCACACATAGCCCTCATTCCACTTGCATTGACCAAGCTTTACTTATATAACAAAATAACTAGCACATACAAAACAAGGGGAATAACAAATATACAATTTGTAAGGCTATAAAACGCTAAATAAGAGAGCTAAATAAATCAATGTACCGCCACCTGTACCCCCTGGAAGTAATTTTGTACCCCCTGGGACACATGCTCCCCTGGTTGAGAACCTCTGGTCTGGAGGGAGTGTGTTACTCTGTATCTAACCCATGCTGTCCTTGACAATTGCTGCACTGTGTCAAGTCTGTCAGTCCATAGACCTGATGTGGAGCTTGAACCTTCAGACACCGAGGAGAAAGTGAGAGTGATCGAGCCGGGCTAATACTTAAATATATACCAGAGTGTGTTACATGTCTAATCTGCTGGTTGAGGAACTCTATTACATTCCAGCTCACTTTAGGAGCTGAATTGAATTGAATTACTGATGAATTAGGAGCCATCTGCAGCTCACACTTTCCATATTTATTGCACTAAAATTGTACACACACAAGCCCTGCTCCAAACAGCCTCTGAACAGAGATGTCTGAGGAAATTAAAGTTTCCAATTTGCTGAGTGGCCGGGTTGGGCAATGTTGGTTACAGAGTTATAGTGGGGAGGATGGGGAGAGGGTGGCGCTGAGGGAAGAATTGTAAAATGTAGTGACTGTAGTGATTAAATGCAAACGCAACAGGCGGTTGCGCACTGCGATGTCCAAACAGCCATGGAGTGAGTGACCAATTTTATCTGGGGGATTGTTGGGCAAGACACTGGGAGAGACGGAGAAACTCCCTTCTCTTTTCAATTAGTTTCCGTGGGATCTTTAACATCCACCTGAACACCTCATCCAGAGGACATCACCTCCAACAGTACACCAGGCGCTCTATTGGAACATCAGTTTAGACTCGGGTAAGATTCCAAGTTCCGACACGGAGCTGGAACCCACACGCTTCCGCAATTGTGGCCGCTGGACACTGATCTCGTGTTCAGGCATTTTTGACGTAGTGACTGTGACTGTGACAGACGCTGACATGTTACTCAGACAGTGGGCTCAAAGTCTCCGATGTGAGAGCGGGAACTTGGAGATGGCTTCCAAATGTACTGCCATCAGTTATATGGGCTGATTTATGCCACTAATGGGTGACACCAATCAATGGCTGTGATGGGTTGATGGGGCCTGTCTCTCTCTCTCTCTCATGCTCTCTCTCTCTCTTGTTCTCTCTCAGGCTGCTGCACTCAGCAACATGGGGGCTGCCCACAGATGAGAGATTAACTCTGGCAGGGCTCACGGTTGCCACAGTTACCGGGTCCTCTCCTGCCAGCAGTGCTCCTCCTCGCCCTCTAAAACAGCCTGGGAACCAGCCCTGAGTGGAGATCGGCTGCCGAGGACCATCGCCAGGCGCCGGGGATATAATTCATCATTAATACACATTAAAAATCGAATGCCAAAGTGGTTTCCGTGGCGACCACCCGGGCCATTCCGGCTCCACCACAAACCATTTGCATTTTGATAGCTTTTCCTCCCGTTCGCAAAGTCGCAAACTTGCAGCAATTACCGACCGTTTTTTTGTAGAGCGCATGCGGCAGCCACACGGCAACGCTCTCCCACACAGCCCACTGAAGTGAGCGATCATTTTAACACTGGGAGAGAGAACCTCCGATCACTTTGAGAGACCTTTTTCCTCTTGGCTTTCGGGGTTGAGGGTCGATCGGTCTTGGGGGAGGTGGGGGTGGCGGGGGTGGGGAGACGATTCAAATGTTGGAAGACCATTTTGTTCTGGTCTTAGACAAGACTATCACCAAAACCTTGCTCACAGGACGAAGTGAGCCATCTGTTGCCACCCACTGTGTATCTGTGTTGGGTTCGCTGCTCTAGTGAAGCTAATCCTCAATGCCCTAATCCTAGTATGTGCTAATACCAATTCCCTGATCGTTCTCTTTCATTTTTCTAGTGCTTGACAGGATGTGTGTGCGTCGACACAGCAACCCACCCGCACACAGCAATGTCCCACAAACGAGCCATCAAACGAACGACCCAACATTCCAGCTGCGGACAAACCGATGCGTTATACGGAGCAGGTGCCACGGGCTGACCTTTCCACTCGGTGGATAACCCCTCCTTTGCCTCCTCGCTGCTCGGGTGGCCAGTGCGGGTGGTCGCTCTGCGGTTAGGCTCTGTCTATGTCTGGGTGGATAGCAGCCTGTCTCTCACAGTGTATGCCGGGCCCCCGGTGACCGGCAGTGTTGACGCCAGCCTGGCATTCGATGCCAAGACAGGAGCAGTGCGTCCCTACACTTAAGCCTCTGCTCTCCAGATGGACAGCGTGTCACACACACCCCATGGCTGTTTCATCTGTTTCCAAGCAGCTTTGAATGAGCGGAGCATGTTGGACCTATAACTGGGGCCATCGCTCACTCCCAGATCCCTTATGTGACTGGACAGCTCGATAGCGAACACACAGTGAGCGAGTTAGCAAGAATAGACTAACTGGAGCCATTTAAAACCCAAACCATCAGGTAAAACAGAATCGTAAATGTGTTTTCTGTTTTATTAAAATAACTTTTGTTTTCGCTGAGGCGCAGAACCTGAGAGATTCCTCCTGTCACCTTATAAAGGGCCGTGACTTGCAACGCGAAAGCGGCTTTAAACGTTCTCCACTCACCTGGCGCTGCCTTACCTCTGTGATCATCGCTTCCTCCCTCCCCACCCACCCACCCAACCCCCACATCATTCCCCTATCTCCCATCTCCTCGGTCTCTTACTCCGTCTCTGTGAAGCACTTTGAGGCAATTTCTCATACCTTTGATGGCTGTATGTGGGATGTGGCTACACTTCACGGTCTCAAGCAGAGTGAGACATTCTTCCAATGTGAGAGAGAGTTGCTGTACCAACACTAATGATTATTAATGGATGCAAATGAAATTAATTATCGTTGTTGAAACAAAATGGTCTGTAGGCTAAGATTAGTTGGGTCCTGGTGCGTGCTCTTTGGAGCCTGGTAAGCACTCCGGGTCTCTACCCTGTGTGAAGGGTGTTATATAAATGTGAGCTGTTATTGTTGTGGGGGTTTGTGGTCTGGTGGAGGGGTCTCACTGTGAGAGGATTATGGGGCGTCACCCTGAGGCCACTGGCAGCCATGACAAGTCAGACGGAAGCAGAATTCCATGCAAAAAACACCCAGTTTGGTTTTAACGTCCCGGAACCGTGTCCGAGTGCTTCAGCTGGTCAGAGCGGACGGACTACTGTGGGCGTCAGGTTGGTATCGAACGCTGTCAGCCGCCGTGGATGCAGAGGTTGACCTAGGGCAGCTCTCGGCAGGCAGCGATGATGGAGCTGACAGTTGTGTTGTCCTGCTGGCCCCGCTGACGGTTCAATTCCTCTCGGATTCTGATTTATTACCCGTGAAACCCTTAGAGACGCTCTGACGTGATAAGTCGCTATAATGATGCGGTGCTTTATGAAAAGGGAAGCGAGAGGTTTATCTTGATCACAGGCTTCACCTCATTAGGCCTTGTTGAAAGTCCAGGCTGACTGACACTCCAGAGCAATGCTGTGTGAGGGCTGCGGTGTTGAAGGTGCCGACGTGAGACTTTCGATTGAGATGTTAACACCAAAGGTCCCTCGTCAGCTGGAGGTTATTCAAAATAAGAAGGGAGTTTCTCCTGGTGTCTTGGCTAACAATCCCACAGATATCACTGGCTGCTTAGATGTTTATGGGACACAACCGGGTACAAATTAGGCCTAGGATCTTGCAGAGCTACTGAGATGGAGCAAAAGTGGAGTCCGAGGAGGATAGAAGGGTCGACAGTGTGGATGGCTGCAGAGAGGCCAAGGAGGCACAGAGAGACCCTGGTCACAGGCTGAGAGAAACAACTTCCTAGAAATACAAACAATCCTCAGTAATAGATTCCTAGCAACACAAACATTCCCCTAGAAACAGCTTCCTAGCAACGCAAACAGCTTCTTCGCGACACAAATATTGCCCTCGTAATAGCTCACGAGCAATACAAACAACACATGTTGGTGACATCTGGGTGAGGTCAGGCTTGGCTGTGAGGAATGAGTCGCCGACACTCACTGCCAAGACCTGGCATGTGGACAGTCGTCACTCAAACGGGTACAGAAGAACATAAGAATATAAGAATTAGGATCAGGAGTAGGTCATTCGGCCCCTCGAGCCTGCCCTGTGATTCAATAAGCTCACGGCTGATCTTTGAATCTAATTCCACCTACCCACCTTATCCCTTAATCCCTTTATCCATAAGAAATCTATCAATCTCAGTCGTGAATATGCTCAAGGACTGACTGAACATCTACAGCCTTTTGGGGTAGAGAATTCCATACATTCACTACACTCTGAGTGAAGACGTTTTTCCTCAACTCTGTACGAAAAGGCTGACCCCCTAATCTTAGGATTGTGACCCCCCTAGTCATAGTTTCTCCAACCAGGGGAAATGGCCACCAGCACCCATAGAGCTGAGGAGGCAAACCATGCACAGAGAGACATGTGCCAATGGAGAGAGACTTGACTAACACTGAATAATAATAATCCTTGCATTCAACATAGTGCCTTACACATCATCGGGACGTCATTCGATATACTGCGAAACACAGCGGTTGATTTGCGCACAGCAACGTCCTACACACAGCCATGGGGGTATGATAAATTTTATTTTGGGGGGGGGGGGGGGGTTTGATTTGCTGGCCAGGACACAAATAGCGCCACAGGAATCCTTAACATCCACCCGATCAGGCAAAAGGGAACCTCAGCTCAAATTGGTCTCATCCGAAAGTCAGATCCTAAGCAAAAACAGCTCCCATCTCTATTCCCCAGACACCAAGGCTCGCGGGTTGAGTAGGAGCGACCGAAGGCACTCGCTGTGTTAAGAAACTCAGTGGTTATAAAAGCGGAACCTTTTTAAAATTTATATATATATATATATATATACTGTACATATAAACTGAAGGAAACTTACCCGTTTGTGCAACAGAAGTTTAGGGGTAAGTGCCCGGATTAGCGAGGGTCCAAATCATCTCTTAACCCGAGCGTGGGAAGTGTCTCTCAGTCTCTCGCTGAGGTGTCGGGCACAGGCGACGGCCTCTCTTGTTGGAGGCTCTGTGCGTTGTGTAGCCTCTCCAATGGACAGGCTGTAGGCACTAGTTTTTTTTTCATGATCACGTTTATTGGGGTCTTCAGAACATTTACAATACGTCACATGACAGAATATAATGATCCTTAAAAAGTCTGGGCCAATAAAACAAATACCCAAAATTGCTTTTCCTCCGAACAGTTTTTCTCATTAACAATATTTTACGTTCAAGTCATACTTTCCTAACGAAAAATAAAATTACAAAAGATTTCTCTCTATGCAAACACAAGGCTTTGGTTTGTTACAGGTGCAGCAAATGGGGACTTAATCACTGAGACGAAACAAACGGGGGGGGGGGGTGGGGGAGGAGGGGGTGATGGTGGGGGGAGAGACGGAGGAAGACATGAAAGAAAAAATGAAATGGAAGGAGGGAAGGGAAGGAGGGTGGGTGGGTGGAAGGGAGAGTGAGAGAAAAAGAAAGAGAGAGAGGTGGGGGATCAGAAAGAGGGAGAATGAGAGAAGAGGAATTAGATCAGGATGAAATAAGAGACACATAGCTAATGACAAGTGAGAAAGCTAGTTTTGCTCAACACACAGGACGGTGCAAACTCAAGGCGGCAGAAGCGACTGTGCCAGCCACTGGGAGGTGGTGGTTGGGAGAGGGAATCTCACAGGGGGAACTACAGAGAAAGAGGGAGATGTGACAGCACATTGCCGGCAAAGAGCAACACAACATGGAAAGCAGAGGGTGGGCCACAATCCCACAATAACTAAAGCAAACACAGATCTCAACAAACAAACAAAGTTGAGTGAAGTCAGATTTCATCTGAGAACGGAGATGAGAAACATAAATTAGCACCACGCGCATCCAGCCTTATATCAGTGAATACCTGCCTAGTCTACCATGTCATCAGAGATATAACTTCAAAATACACTTCACCAGGGCCCTTTGACAAAGCTACATTAATGAAGTTGTTCCTAGATAAGATACTGAACTATTATATGAGTGTGAACCGAAAGCATGCATAACATTCTAAACACGCTGCTTAGCACCCAATTGTCTAAGTCTGTCCGGAGGAAAGCTAGAGTGTGCATGGTCAGCGGGAAGCCTGGGGAGGGAGGCGATCACTGGGGCAAAATGAAGGAAGGTTAGATAGCACCACAGACACAAAGGTTAAAATAGCACCATTTCCAGTCAGTGTCGTGTGTCCCCTGGGAACCGGCATCTCCTACTCTCATGTCCTACCCTCATTGTACATGTATATGTGTGTGGGTGTGGGGGTTGCAGGGAAGAGGGGGGAGGGAGGGGTAAGGGGTAGAGGGAGAATGTGGGTGGGTGGGTGGGTGGGTGGGAGAGAGGGGGTGAGGGAGAGGTGGAGAGGAGACAGGCGGTGGGGGAAAGGGGATGAGTGGGTGGGGAGACCCTGAACAGAGCAAACCACCCATCCTCATCCCTGCCCCCGACAGGTATGGCGTGTTGGCAGAATGGGTTGGCTGTGCGGACAGGTGAGTACAACATGCAAACTGCATAGACAGTGAGCAAAAGCAGTGTGCGCCAGGCTGGGCCAAGCCGGGCGGGTTTATACAGAGCCAATGTGTTGGTGTTTTTTTTTGTCAGAGCAAAAGGTTTATTAGGTCACAGGTAACAGATTTTATATGTTTTTTATATATATATATATTCGAACATTGGGAACCAAGAGAAAAAGGGCAGAGCTCTCCTCCTACATACCCAGTCACATGCAAGTTGGAAGCTGGAAAGCTGCAAAGTCAGGCTTAGGAAATAATATACAATTATAGTATTTACTTACAAACATACAGAAATAAAAAAAATAGCGCTTTCGAAAGAGAAAGACAAACGGAAAGGCTTCTTTATTAGCAGGGGACGGGGTGGTGGTTGATCTAATGCAGTAATGGTCTGCCTTTCCCCCAATCCCCCCCCCACTCCCCACAACACACACTGGCCTTCAGGAAATGTCAACACAGCTGCTACATACAGGCCGTGTTGGTATCTAGCACCATTCATGTTGGGAGATGGCCTTGTAGTGCAATCGAGGCAGTGGGGAGGAGCAGAGCGACTGTTTTGCTGTTGAGAATTCTCCTGTGGGGTTCCTGATGTGGGGGGTCGGAGGTAGTGGGAGGTTTTGGGAGGAGCAATGTGGGTGGGGGAGAGGGAGGGGGAGGACGTGGGTCGGTGGGGGGGTAGGCTGAAGAGAGGGGGGCGGGGGTGGGAGAGAGGGTAAGGTTGGGGGTTTGGGGGAGGTTGAAGATTCACAGGGCTTTCTTCGGTAGCGCCAGCGGGGGGAGGGTAGAATGTCGGGCTCCAGCTCTGTGCCGCTCCAGGTTCGGACGCGCATGTGACAAAAGCACAATGAGGTTACAATGTTGTGACGCGGAGACGATTTCAGCCTTTTTTTTCTCTTCGGGTGATTCGTTTTCTTCCAAATTTTTTTTTTGTCGTTTTCCGAAGGAACGTTTGTGATCTGCCGAAGTCCTCGCTCTCTCTCTCTCTCTTTCTCTCTCTCTCTCTGGCGGCTCCGTTTACCCGGCAAAGCACACAGGTCCAATCTCAAAGCCAAACTTCTGGCCTGATTCTCCAAAGTCATTGAACATGACGTCGATGAAGGGCAGCTGCTCCACTTTCGGAGTGTTTATCTCTAATATCGTTTTCTGGTAACCTTTCTTTGACTGGAAGAGAAAACAAAGACAGTGGATTATCAACTGAGTGGAGTAAGATTAACTCCTGCGCCAACTCTTACCTTACCAAGGAGGAGCTTTTGCCTTCTCTCTCGCTCTCTCTCTCTCCTGTAGACATCGACTCACACGAACATAGGACGACGATCAGGCCATTCAATCCTTTAGAGGCTGTTCTGCCATTCATTTAGATCATGGCTGATCCATACCTCAACCCTCGAGCAGGCTGGGAGGAGAACCTCAACTACACTTGCTCTCTGCAGCCATCCCCCCCACCCGCCACTCTAAGTGACCTTCACTGGGTCCACATCTTTCAGCACAGAACGTGGTGCCCCAAACCATCGATTGAAATCCCCCAAAGTTCCAACTTGCTCACAGAACAGACAGCCATTCCAAACTGAGACCAATCATGACTGTACAGCTCAGAGCTGCTGTTCCCCATTAAGCCACTAGGGGGAGGTGGAACACCAACAATCTCAGCTCATTTGGGCTCTGCCAGACCCACTGTGACAAAGCTGCGGTCTTGTTGGGTCAGTTACATACCTACACTCACTCCAGCGCCCACTCTCTGTAATAGGAGTTAAACTTGGAAGAGAGATCAGTTGGGATGTTCAAAAGGAGATAGGGAGCTACTTAGGAGAACAGGGATTAAATAATAATAATAATCCTTGAGTTTGATATAACGCCTTATCAGGCCTTTGAGCTATTTCAAAGGCGCTCCACAGAATATACTAAGTGAATTTACTGTATATATTGTAGGTGAAACGCGGCAACCAAATTGGGCACAGAATGTTCGCCTAAGGGATTAAAAGATCTGATGCGGTGTAACAAAGTGACGAAGCAGGTCAGAGGGCCTCCTAGGCAGTTTCCAATCAGAGCTGTTTGGAACGTAGACTTACCGCACAGCCATCAGTGATGGCCTGGATGTAGGGGTTGTTGTCGTAGGACATCTCCTCATCGTTGGAGCCCAGGAAGCGGATGGCTTTGTCGTAGCTGTCAGTGGTCTCCTCGTACCAAGCCACACTCTGGTGGCAGACGTAACTGAGATTCTGACTGGCGGACGCACTCAGGAGCTTGAGGAAAGTCATCTGCACCACCCCGATGGGGTAGCTGTCAGCGTCCACATAGGAGAGCTAATCACATGGACAGGGATGGACAGAGAGAGAGAGAGAGACAGAGAGAGAGAGAGAGAGAACTGGGCAGTGAAACTGGGAACACATAACAGGTTTCAAACTCCAGGCCTGGAATTCACTCAGTCACCTGAAGACACACTCCTTCCTGACTTCCACATTCAATGCTGGGCTGACTGGAAGAAGCTGAGACTGTTAGACCATGATTGACAAACCCCAGCAGCAAAGGCTACCCCAATAAGCAGGGCACTGGCTCATTGAGTCGTTCTGTGGTTGATGTTGAAGGCATTGTCCTGGACACATTGCCCCATGGTCTTTCGGCCAAAATCTGACCTTGGACCTAGTTGGATCCAGACTGAAGGAGAGATCCCCTTGTAGAGCCGGGCAATGTGTCCCAGGTCATCGCAAGCCACCCACTGGCGGAGGCAGTACCCACACTGTCGATAGCCTCACCATTTGACTCATCGGTGAGACCTGAACACACAGGGTCCCTCACCAGTGACAATGGGAGATTGAATATCAGCGTGGGCTAATGCAGAGTGTGTGCTCTACATCACTTTACACACAGAAGCCCCCCACCCCCGGATTGTTAATAACGGAATAACTTTAATTGTTATCAAATCCCCAGTGTATTTGTGGGTTCAAGCCAAGCAGAGCCAGGATTGAACTCCCACTCCTCACCCACCAGAAGCACTGCCCTCCCCTCCCCACCACTACACTATACTGGTCACAAATTCAATCTCCCATCACAACTGACAAAGTGAGCTTGTCAGGGTGGAGGCTTGATTGACCAAGACAAAGAGCACCTTGATCTGCTCCGTGATGTCCCATTGCGATACCTGTTGAACCTCAACTTGTTAGAACAACCAACCAAACAACCAACCAACCAACCAACGGTCTTTATTGTACAGCAACACCAATCACTGCATCGTAGTTCAAAGGCCAGTGTCGAAAGGACAGACCCTCCCAAGGCAAGGTCCAATCTCTCCGTGAAATTACATTTAATGGTCCTTTTCTGGGCATTTTAGTACAAAGCATCTGTGATGTTCCATCTTAAACTAATTATAAACTAAACGTTTTACCAACCGGTTTCCGGCATTCCTTGGTTTCCGCATTCTTTCCAGTACTCCTGGGAGTGAAGTACGACTGACCATGAAGAGAGAGTGCATGCAAGAGGGTGAGATGAGGGAGAGCGAGAGGAGAGAGGGGACAGAGGAGAGAGACCGAGGTGGGAGGAGGAAGGTAACAAAGCGATAGAGCAGAGTAGCGCAGAGTAGCTGTTGTACGAACCAGAAAACACAAAGCAAACCAGCAGAATGGCCACAGTCTCCGTTCTCTCCGCTCAGGCTCTCACAGTCTCAATTACATATCAACACTCCCTCTCCTGGGGCTGGTAGGAGTCAGGGTAGCCACGTGGAAATCAGGATTTTATTGCATATAAAGCCCACCACCTTCCTCCCTAATGGGCTGAGCATCTCAGATTCGTACAGGTTACCAACTCTGTGCTAATAGTTTTTTCTCCATGTCCAATGCCCCCTTTAATACTCTTCCTCTTCACTATCTACCGAATTCCTTTCAAAGATAATTCACAGACGCTCTCAACTCTTGCAACTTGTGGCGAAGGATTCCACATCCTCCCCTCCCCCACAGTGTAGAGACACGTTTTCTAACATCCCCCTTTAATTCCTTTGTGGTGTGATCTGTGCTTTCTGCCCTCTCGTTCGTGACTGACGGGTCGACCAGTGGGAAATACCCTTTCCCTCTTTACCCCCGTCGTAATCCTGCGATCAGCCCTCCGCCTCCCCATCTCCAGAGAAGTGTTTGCCTTATTTAAGGAACCTGTGATAACCACCAGCGGGAGAAGTGCGACATTTCGTGAGGTGTCAGCAGGCCGGCCGGGAAGCCACTGGCACAGAGTGAAGCAAAAGGAGACGAAAGGCAGAGAATGAGAGGAAGAGAAACAGACACATCAGGGCGTCCCCCACGGACCTGCTCAGAGATTTATCCAACTTTCCACCAATTGCTTCTGTGCACTTCACACTCAGGTCTCCAAACAATCACAGTTAAGTTTCTGAGCACCCCTCCACCAAATTCCTTGATGACCTTTGTCCTGATGATTACTGCCTGTCTCATTGCTGACTGCATCCCATCGCTGACTGTCCCAGGTCAGTTATACGGGTCCCTCACAAAGCCATTCATCAGCCCTGAGTCCTGGTGACGAGCGCTGACAGGAAATCCCAGCTGACTCCACCCTCACATTCAAGCAAATGGAGGGGGAGTCCAAACACTTATATATACTGGAGTGATTCCAGAACAGGAAGAGGCCATTCAGCCATCATGCCTGGAGCTCGCTGCCCCATTCCCTGTTCTCGCCCCACCCTCACCATCATGTCTGTGCCAGTGCTCGCTCTCCTACTGGAACTCTCTACTCTAATCCCCAATCCCTACTCTTTCTTCATTATATCTACTGCATAGTCGAGGCTACACTGGAGCTCTCTCCTCTAATCCCGTTCACTGCTCTCTCTCCTTCGTCCCCTCTCTGGGAAGGGGGTTGGTGGAGAGCAGTTCTTTTGACAATGAACAATTAATTGAGTGGAGGTGAGTCAGCAGAGTAGGGGGTGCGCGAGAGAGAAGAAAAGCATGGTGAGTGCCATGGAGGGAGGCTGACTGGAGTTAGCTACTTACCATTGCGCCCCGCTTGTACTGACTATACCATGTACCAGGCACCTCTTTGGGCCAACGAGCCATTTTGCTCTGTAAAATACGAGACCTGTTATAGACTAGAACAACAGGTTGCAAATCTTACCAGTTTACCACGCTTGAATTCACTGAACCAGGAGCCTCGTATTTCCTTTGGCCAGCTGGTAATTCTAGCCTGGTGTGTGAGGCAGGTCGGAAAAAAACACAAAAGAAAAAAAAAACATTCAATTAATGTGAAAACAGCAACAATACGCACATTCCTGCCGCGTGTCGTGGCAATGCTCTGAGGTCCACCACCTGCCAGCTCCAAGTCTTCACACAAACGGTAACAACTCAGAGTTAGAGATACTGACACAGACATCAATCTGGACACCCCCAAGATCGTCTCCCCTCTTTTCGAGTCCCCACCTCCTTCCCCAATACCCTATCACTTCGCCATCCCTCTCCCTCTAGACCCTATCCCTGATACCCAATCCCGCTCTCCTAGAGCGTCACCAACCTTCATCCCATTCCTCTCTCAGCAATACCATCTACCTACCATTTCAATTGCACATACAGCAAAGCGCTCCATAGCTTTTAAATGTAATTATCGTGGAGAGCACTTTCTGTGCAAACGTGACAGTCATTTTGTGAACAGCAGGCTCCCTGATACACACAGCCATCCCATAAATGACCAATCGTGTATCCAGAGGAACTGTCAGGCAGCAAACCAGCCAGGTGGAAGTCCCTTCTCTTTTCCGACAGAGTCATGGGACCCATGATGGCAACCAGAACAGGCACAGACAGGACCTGGGATTGCCGTTAATGAGTTCCGAGCCCCCGACCAGTCTGTAACACTCCGAGTCCCCGCTGTACTAAATGGGCACCCTCAGGTCTAGAGTTAAGAGAAGTGTAGAGTTCACTTACTCCCTCAGATTTCTTATCAGGGAAGATGCACGTGTCTCCTCCAGCCGTGAAGTTGCAGAAGACTTTGAAGGAATCTTTGGAACAGCCTTGGTTAGGATCGACCCAATAGTCACCTGCAGTGACAGAGAAGCAGAAATCTTCCGTTACTCTGATTTATCGAGCTAATTCTTCCCACGTTGTAACTGAAGCCACTGCTGGAGTACATTAACTACTGTTGTGTGACTGAGCCCTGCTTTCACTTGCTCCTTACAACAATAATCAGGGGCCCTCCATTACTATGGCACTGCCTCCACGTCACCCACTGTATCAAGGCCTCCCACACACCCCAGTTTTAGAGTGCCTTCACCCCCACCCCACTTGCATTTTTTGATGCTTTCCACCCCACATTTCTGCCTGAAACAATAATAACAACAAAAACAAAATTACATTTTTATAGCGTCTTTCATGTCAGCAGGACATCCCAAGGCATTAGACAAGGATCGAAGCTGGGAGTTGGGGGTCAGAAGGGGAACAGGGTGGATGGGGTGGGGGGGTCTGGCTGGGAGGGTAGCTATAGGTATGATTGAAGAGGATAGTCATCAGATGGGACTTGGATTACCTTCCTGGTGGCCATATGCACATATGCACACCAAGAAGTTCACATCCCGAACTACCCATGTGCTCTATCGCATAATGTTATTTCCTGAAAGGAAATCAGTGGTGGAAATCAGTGGTGTCAAAGTGAAAGACATCATCGTACAACAATCGGATGAATTGATCCAATGTTCCCTTTGTGGGAGGAATGAACTCCTTCATATCCTAACAGGACTTAAAGGTATTATTCCCAGCAGACAGGAACGGTGCTGGTAAAGATGGCTCTGCTCAAACGGCGTTCTAGCTGGGAAAGCAATGTCCCACTGCGGGGTTCCCAAGGAATGGGGTGACTCGCATCCGACATTTCAAAGATTCTTTTGGGATCCTGTCGTCAACCTCACATTTTGCTTCTCAATATTTATCTGGTTTGACCCCAGAGAGAAACACCCTTTTCCTTTCCACCAGTTGTGGGATCTTTACGGTCCACCTGAATGGACAGATAGGACCTGGGCTTAATATGTTGAGGACAATTCAGTGCTCCCTCTAACATGGCACTGAATTAGCAGCCTGGATTGTGAGCCAGAGGCTAACATTAGATGAAGCTCCTCTCTCCACGAGGGGCCGTACCATCAGGGAAGTCCGGGTGGCAGAGCTGCAGGTCCTTGCAGGTACGGGCAGGGTTGTTCTGAGTGCCCATTGGGTGTTTCATCTGCTCGATCTCCAGTTTCAAGGAGTTCAGAGAGCCATAGATCTCCTCCATGCCGTCAGCATAGTCCTGGTAATTATCAGGACTCCCTCCGTCCAGGAATTGGCTGGCATCGATGGAACGCTTAGATCTCATTGAGGCTAAGAATGGGTGAGGCTGGATTACTTCCCCAGGAGGACCCTTCAGGGGAAAAAATGAACATTTTATTATCTTTGAATCTGACTCCAGATTGTAATTCCATCCTATCCAGCTTTCTTCACGTCCAGGATACAGTATGCCAACTCTCTGCTTGCTTGATTTCCCAACTCTTTCCTTCACAAGGTGCACTACCATCCAGAACTCTGCAGATCATGTCTTCTCCCACACCAGGCTCCGCAAGCCTATTGCACTCATCCGCACCCAACTCCATTGGCTTCCCATTCCCCCATTCCACATACAAATGAGTTCATGATCCTCAAACTCATTTTAAAATCCCCCCAGCCTTGCCCCAGCCTACCTTTGTGACCTTCTAAAACCCCACCAACCCACCCAGTCCCTCGGCTCAGCTTCACATCCCCTCATATGCCCACCGCATTGTCTGCGTTCGAACCTTTACTCTCTGCCCTCACTCTCTGGAACTCTATCCCAGAGTCCTTCTCAGAGTTTGCTATACCATGGTGTGACTGTATATACATTGTTGGCAAACATGTTGAAGCTAAATTAGAGCGTGTGGGTGCAGCATTAATGCACAATTGTTTCCATTGTGTGAAGTATCTCACTTACAGGTGGCCCAGCAGGACCGGGGATTCCTGTTTCACCTTTAGTACCAGTCATACCCTATACATAAGAGAGGAAGGAAGCAGTCAGTACAATGTCCGAGCTAGGGATTCCCTAAAACATATTCTATGCGCAAAGTGTATTACACCAATGTCCATGTCATTGACATCCAACCAAAGAGCCCGTTTTCCACCTCGTCCTTTCTTAGCTACTCAACAAGTTAAGAGCTCCCAAGGTTAGACTTTGTTATCCCCCAAATTAAAACACATCATTGCGTTTCATAACCACCTCCCGCCATTGTACTGAACATCTATTCATTCAGAGGGTGTGGAGAATGTGGATCCCACTGCATCAGAATGTCGTTCAAAGAATGGGTTTAAATGGGTGATTGAATAAACAGTCAAAAAATCTTGCTGGACTGAATGATCTCCTCCTGTTCCGATTTTCACCCATCTCAGCCAATTCCAATATCCCTGCAGGATTTTATGTGTAATTCAGGGCAATGCTGATGGCAAACCAAATGGCCTCAATAAACTCATGAAGAGATTCCAAAGCCTTGGTTCTCACCAACCTACAATTATGCAGGGGAACCATAAAGTCGTGATGCCATTACAATGTCAAATAAGTCTAAACATTTTTTTTTAGATAATAGGGTAGCATAACCTTTGGTCAACCTGTAATATCCAGAAATTAGAAAGGTAGTCTAAGGTAGTCCATCCCTCCAGGGAGAGAGAGTGCAGATTCCATTCCAACCAAAGGAACATTTCCAGATGGGGGTGGTGTACATATTTGTACTTATTTGTACATAATTTGGAACTCTCGGTCTGGTTTGGAGATTCTTAAGCGCGTTGATGGATTTCCTCGTGTGTCCAAACAGATGCCCGGCTGACCAAAAAGATGCCATGACCCTGGATTATAGTGCCTTGGGACATCCTCCGCAACACATCAAAGGCACTTAACAAATATAATTTTGAATTGAATTGTACAGCTCAGCTTGCTGGCCTCATTGCAGTCACAGAGATAAGGAACCAACCGTCCTCGATGACCTCTGAACCCTTTCCAATTCCCTGGGGCTTTCTTATCTCAGCGTTTATCACCCGATGCTAAGTACTGTCTGCAGAACTCTGTGCATAGTTAAGCGTTTAAGGTACAACTGAGCTTTCTCTTGGTCGCAACATGCAAACTTACACCGCATGCTCTGAGACTGTTCAGCAAAGGTACTTACACTGGAGCCTTTGGAACCTTTGGGACCAGGGGGCCCCTGTTGAGAGAGAAGATTCATACATTAGCTGATGGCAAGCTGTTCAAGCTCCAATGCAAAAGACACCACACAAGCATTGGCGAGGGGAACAGTTTTTATAGCGTTCCCTGCACTGTCATCTCCCTTCGCTCACCTGCCCCCTATAACCTCGCTACTAGTCACAGCTGGTGTGGTGATTTATCAGCAGCAGAAGTGAAAGGCGGTTGGCTGGTTAGGTAGGTACGTGACAACGCAGGGGAAGGTAGGAAGCATGGGGCTGGGAGGTATGATGGTGGTGTTTGGGGGGATGGTGGTGTTTGGGGGGATGGTGGTGTTTGGGGGGATGGTGGTGTTTGGGGGGGATGGTGGTGTTTGGGGGTCGTCTAGGGTATGCTGTCTGGAAAGTGCGGGAGAAGATTTGAGGAGAGACAGGGAGTTGCTGCGGGAGGGGCTTGAGGTCAAGCTATTATTCCATTCTCCTCGCTGTGGTTCAGCTATCCATTGATGGCCGCTTACCTTGTGGAAACCGCTTGAGTGCCATGTCCTGTGCTACCTGCTGCCCTGCTCGCTGTGCCAGGCTCATGCCCTGACCTCACTCCCACAAACCCTGCCCCCCATCCCCTCCCACACACACTATATTGCCTCACCCCCAGGTCTCCTCAATCCCACGTCAATTACATGCAGGGAGCTGCACAGGGCAAAGTGGCGGGAGCTGGTTTCATTCAGAGAGGAGGATAACTGTGGAGGCGTGGAAGAAAAAGCTTTTTATTACTTACAGGCAAGCCAGGTGGGCCGGGAGGTCCGAGAGGGCCGGAGGGCCCAGGGATACCCTGTGAGAGACACAAACGCACAATGTGTTTGTTATTAATCTGTTGAGTACCATGTGGGACGGTCATGCTTCAGCTAATAAGAATCCTCTGTCACGCTTAAACTAATAATAATCCATCTTAATCCAGCATCCACAACATCGAGGCTGCTCAAAGCACTTCACAGGGAATGGCTGTCAAGCGCGGTAACTGTGAGCAAGCGAATGATTATGCAAGCGAACGAAGAGGCCAATTTACACAAAACAAAAAGTCCCACAGGCAGCCATGAATGGCAGTTTAATCAGTAGGATTGTTGGCCAGGACAATGAAACAGACTCGCTCCCCTTTTCCAACATCCACTGAAACAGGCAGACAGGAGCTCGGTTTAAGAATTTCACCCGAAGATCAGTACCTCTGACATTGCAGTGTTGGGAGTCAGCTGCAACTGTAAGATCACTGAGCGGCTTGAACCCACAGGGGTTACAAAAATCCCAACACAATAACTGTGGCGGAGTGGAAGAAAAAGCTGGAGGCGAGTGTCTGAGCCAGGCTGAGATCTGTAAACTATTTAGTGCTGGATGCACCATAGACTTAACATCAAGATGGGCTTCTAGCCTGTTTGGGAACATTTGTTTTTAAAAAGAGACTTTACGAAGAGATCAAGTGTCGGTCAAGGATCGCACTTGGTTGTTCGGATCTTACCGTGTCTCCTTTATGACCTCCCAATCCCTGAGGACCTGGAAGACCTCGATCACCCTTCTCACCCTGCTCTCCTGGGGGTCCGATTAAACCGATCAGACCAGGGTGGCCCTGGAACACACAGACAGACACACACAGCAAACTGTTACCCCAACCACCATAGGCATGGAAAGACATCGCAAGGGTAGGGTGTAACCCAGACCCTCACACCACATCCAGAAGGCTACTGATGCCCACAGAGATAAACTGAGGTGACAAATCACACTTGATTCACATGGGAGAGAAAATCTCCCCCAGCTTCCAGAGAGGACAAGGCTCCCAGGAAGGTTTCATTATAAAGAGCCTCACTAAAGCCCGACCTTATTTATAAAATGGGTGTCTAGCGTGGAGGGCACTAGATAAATCAAAGTTGTTGTCTGCGGAAACCGTGGTTTATCGAAGTGTGGGATGCTTCCAGTTCCTGGCAAGGAAACACTGTGTTTCCGCGCGCACTTGCTCAACCATACGACCTGGAAGTAGGCCCGGTGATCATTTACTGAAATGGTTCTCAACAATATCTTATTAACGGGTCATCGGGTGTCCGGGCACACACCATTTTGGGATGGTTGTTAAGGTCATGGAGAAGGTGCAGGGGAGAGTCACTCAAATCACAGAGAAACTGGGGCTTTTTTGACTGGAACAGAAAGGCAGAGAGGAGATCCACATGAGGTGTGGGGTGGGGTGGGATTGGAGGTGACTAAACCTACTGTCCCAGAGATGAGATGCTACCAGGTGGGACTACTGGGGTATGGTACACACCACTGAGACAACATCTGCTATAAAACCACTGGGACTACCAACATGTCTGGTCACGTACCTTCTCTCCCTTAGGACCAGGATCACCTTTGAGGCCTGGCAATCCAGGGGGACCCTTAAACAGAAACACACACACTTTAGTGCTGGAACCACTCACTAAAATCAACAACGAAAGTGCTAGAAGTTGTTTTGTTACAAACCATTGGGCCGGGAGGACCTGTGGGACCTGAGGAGCCTGGCGAGCCTTGTTCACCCTAGAGCAAAGACAAGAACGAGAAAGATTTGGTGAGCAACTGAATGAATCAATTACTGAGAGGAACAAATTCAAATTGTGGCTTGTTTCTTCAATTTACTGCTCACCACAGGGCCTGGGATTCCTCTGAGACCTTCCGGGCCTGGCTTGCCTGGTGATCCCTGTGGACCAACTGGCCCGGTTTTACCAGGAGGACCTTCATGACCAGTGTCACCCTGCGGACAACAAGGTAGAAGAGAGTCAGTGAATAACCAACCTATTCACAAGCACACGCGCACACACACAAACACTGATACTGAAAGAATCAACATTGGGCAGATTACTTTCATACCTTAGCTCCTTTCTCTCCCTCTCTCCCTTCAGGACCGAGTAGACCAGTAGGACCCTAGAAAGGACAATGGTAAAATGGTATAGAAGGACGGAGATGTTGCTTACCATGATAACGGACTCACGTGTCTATCACTGCACGGGCTGGGCTCCACATGTGCCAATGCCCAGAGCAGTGTTAATATTTTCTGTGTCGCCTTTGAATCAGTGAATCCATTGCATGCGCAGGAACAATAATAGTAGCAATCCCTGTATTTGATACTGTGACTACAACGTCAATATGTCTCGGTGTTTTGCAGGCAATTGATGTCAAGTGCAGTGACTGTTTATTTATGCGGCAAATAACGGCAGACATCTTGCGCAGTCCCACAAACAGTCAATTAAATCATTGACCAACTTTATCAGCGTGGGATTATTAGTCAGGCCGTTGGGAGAGAGAGAAACTTGTTTCTCTTTTCTAACACATCCTCTTCGATGTGCATCTGATCGGAGGCTGGGTGTAATGTCTCACTTGAAGGACGGCGCCTCGGACAATGCAGTGTTCCCCCAACACGGCACTGGAGTTTCAGCCCTCATTGTGAGCGTCTGAAACAGAGGCATGAGCTGGAACAACTGAGCCAAGCCAAGGTCATTATAGTAATCCTTGCATTTGATATAGCAGCTGTTCACGTCTTCGTTATGTGTCAAAGCGTTTCACAGAATGTACTGTAAAGTGAATTGGCTGTACATTGTATGGGAGAAATGAGGCAGCCAATTGTGCACAGCATTGTCCCACAAACAATTGAGATCAAATTATTATTTTTAATGTTTTATTAATTATTACCCCCAGAAAAGCGATCCTTCAATTGACTAACAATCCGGTTCCTACTTACTTCTTGGTAAACAGGGGTGAGTGGAGTAAAGAAATTTGCCTAATATTTTGCCCTGCCCGGAATCAAACCCAGATCCTCTCACTTGCAAGGCGATTGCTCTAACCAATACTCTGGAGTACTCCACAGGGTATTGATATTTGTCACTTACCCTCTTACCCGGCGGCCCGGGAGGACCAGGCTCACCAGTGGGACCCGGAGAACCCTGGAAAGAAAAAGTGTGATGGTGAGCTCTTCAATCGGGCATCTTCACACAAGTGTTGTTTGTGTCACAGAATGGTGCATTAGAAGGTATTGGTAATGTTGTTGTGCGATCGCACATTGTTACTGGATTACGTTTGGTGAGATCCCCTCATCCCAACAACAACTCACATCCTTCATGGGACAGTATCGTGAGCAGATTGCAAGGACAGTGTCAAGTGTTGAGCCCAAGTGTCAAGGGAAGAGGTGAAGGTGACTAAAGTAGGTATTTAGGTGGAATCTAAACACAGACAGAGAGGGACTAGGTGGAGGGCTCGAGTTCCAAAACTTCGGGGCGCAGATGTTCAAGATGCGCAATGGTGGGGACGGAGTTATTCACTCACCGTCTGACCAGATTCACCATCTTCACCCTTGTCTCCGAGAGGTCCGTCTTGACCCTGGTGAAACAAGGCACGGTTAGGACACCCACCCACACGCAGAGAATTTATACCCGAGTCTAGATTTACATTATTAACACAGCATTTCAGAGGGTGCAGAATTTCGACAAATTGTTGAATTCAGTATTAGGCCTACAATCCTTCCATTGATATAGTGCCTCATCAGATCTTTGCGACGTCTCAAAGTGCTTCACAGAATAGACTGTGAAAGTGAATTGAAGGTATATTTTGTGGGCGAAACACGGCAAGCCAATTGCACGGCAGTGTTCCACAAACAGTCATCGATTGAGTATTACTTTGCTTTGAAGCCTGTTTTCTGCAGCTCCTAAAATAATTTACAATCCAGTCAACGTGAATACCAAAGTGTCAGCAATCTTTAGCATCCAACGAACAGGCAGAGAAGAATATTACACCCAAAGTATGATGACTCTGACTATGCAGCACAACCCCAGCACTGCACTGGAGCGTCAGCGCAGACTGTGAGTACCAGATCGTTTAAAGTCTCACCCGTGGGACCTGGTTTTAATATTGAACCAAAAGTGAATAATTACATGTGAACTTCGGAACGTACAGAAGTAAGGCTGCAGCCTACACTCAGATGGGACACGCACAAATATGTAAGCGCTTCCAATCACAAGTTTGAATTTAATTCTGATGGAAAAAGCAGCGAGCGTGTTCTTACAGGAGGACCAGACTCTCCAGGGGGTCCAGGGTCTCCTGGGAAGCCAACCGGACCCTAGAAAAGGAAGAGATTAAAACACGAGTGTTAAGATTCTCAAAGTCCATCAGTTCATGAATGTACAACTCGCACACATAACAGGACTTTCACAAAGGGTACGGATGGGTGAATGGAGCTGGAGGAGGTAATAATAATAATAATAATAATAATAATAAGCCTTGCATTTGGTATAGCGCTTTTCACATCTTCTAGACGTCTGAAAGCGCTTCACAGAATATACTGTAAAGTGAATTGACTGTATATTTGTGGGTGAAATGCAGCAGCCAATTGCACACAGCAGTGTCCCCACAAACAATTGTGGATTGAAATGACCAATTAATTATTGTTTTTTTGTGGGATTATTATTAGGCGTGGGAAACTTGCCCACCCTCACTGGATTTGAACGCAGGTCTCCCGCTTGCAGAGATGGAGATCAAGAGGTCGAGAGTGGGGGGTGGCTGATAGCCCACCCCCAACTATCCAGGCGACAGAGGGGAGGGCGTAATATGTGAAGTGTCCTGACGATTTTATAGTCAATCCACTCATTGCATTTGCCTAAACGTTGGGTAAATGGTGCACAGTGCAGGAACTGACTCCCTTAACCCTGCTTTCTTTAGTCTGTTTCGGGTTAATCTTCTATTGGTTTTTATTCCAGCACAATGTTTGTCACTTCTCTCTGAACTACTTGCTCCCTGTGGTCATTGCAACTCCGAGTTCTGAGCCAGGGGGAGAGACAGCAGAGCGGGGAATGCACGACTGGGTAGGGGGCGAATGAACTCCGGGAGACTTTCTAAACTTGGAATAGAATTTGTAGTCTGTTATCAGTTTGCATTCCTCCTGTTAATTAAGAGAAGTTTGAGAGCTACCACTAGGTGGAGCACCTTCTCCACTCAATGGAATGAGGCCAAAGCCTTACAATATCCAGTGGAGACCAGAGGATGACTTCAGAAGTTATTTCGGGGCCAGAAACAGCACAGATTTCACCCGTCATCGGCTGCTCAGGTCCCAAAGCAAATACTGCTGGTGAGAGGTCACCCCAACAACCGTAAATTACCGTTAAACAAAATCAGACGTACAAAACAATGGCTGCTAGGAGAACCGGAGCAGAGCATCTGACCTACTGCTACCTACTGGGTGTTATTCAGTGCTCCTTCATTAACATATGGAACGTTAAGATCCCTGAAAGTAACTCTTCATTTTAGGTCTAAAAATACATTTAAATTTTCTTATTATTTTCTCTCTACTAGCACACGCCTCTCCACCCCCAGCCTGGTCTCTCCACCCACCACCTGGCTTCTCCACCCTCCGCCTCGCCTCTCTTCCCCCGGCCTGGCCTCCTCTCGCTGGGGTGGGATTCCACAGTGGGTATGTCCTCCGCTGTCCAATGCATCATCAGCCACCCCCCACCCCCAGCCACCCACCCAGCCTCACCCTCCTCAAGGGCACGGTGAAAGAATTGGGTTTAGAATAGCTTTGTTGAAGAAGCAATAACAACACTTATATTTACATTTGATCCAGCAACTTTCACATCATGGTGACATTGGGGATTATCATTGGGGATTACCTAAATATTGGTCTACAAAATGCAGGATTTATTGTAAAGTATAGAGTCTGTGTTTTGTAGGCAAACACGGCAGCCAATTTGCACGGCAGCAAAGTCCCACAAACAGCTGTAAAGTGAATGACCAATGTTTGGATAATCTCCAATGTGTCTATTCTCTGTTTTTATTGATTGAATGGCATTACAGCGGGCGAGAAACAGGACGAGCAGAGTGTGAAAGATGGCCCCGGTATCAGTTCTTGTACTCACAGGGCTGCCCTTCGGACCATCGTCTCCAGGAGGTCCTTTAGGCCCTGGAGGACCAGCAGAACCAGAAGGTCCACCCTCACCTTTCTCTCCTCGCTCTCCTTTGGGACCCTGCAAAGAAGAAAAGAAGGAAAGAAAGAAAACTTCAGCAAGTCATCAGATCAGCTGAGACTCCAAATAGGCCTCGCACAGTAAAGGGCAACATGGCACCAAACCTCGGTCAAAGGTCACATCACATCCTCGTCAAAGGTCACATCTTTGTTTATCAAGGAGCACATCTCTCAGACTCTCTGACACGCACAGAGCTGGGATAACAGGAATGCCATGAGGCTGGGACCATGACGTTTCAAAAGGAATTGGATAAACATTGAAGAGGAAGAATATAAAAGTGCTCGGGGTGGGAGCAGGGATTGGGCTCAATAGCAGCATAGAATGGCAGTGGCTGAGGCTGCATAAGAAATATGCATAAGATCTCCATGGCTGCCGCCTCTTAACCCTGAAGCACTGAAAGATGGAGAGAAGCTGTGTGTCTGGGAGATGAAGAGAATACTTCTATGGCGTCATGAGGGAGGGATGGGCAGGACTCTGCAGGACTGGGACTCAGAGCGTCAATGGATGAACACTGTGCGGAGGGGGCTGGGATGTACAGACATCATTTTGTTGTTGTTGTTGTTGCGCCATGTTAGTTGAGTGGATGGGGTGGATGGAGAGGGATATAAACCACGAGAAACTGTGAGTAGCGATGGCGGGATGGGCTCTTCACGTTACCTTGAGTCACAAGACAGACAAGAGCTGAAATGAACAACAACCAAAGACTGGGGGCGATGCTCTGCGAATAGTCTGGCATATTAGACAGGATGTGGTTACAGAAACAAACCGGGCGTCTGTTCTGTGCCAATGACGTACGGGCACATCGAAGATGGGAGCAGATTGGAAGGTTAAAGAGGCGGATTCAAAAGTAACGAAAGTAAGCCAACCAAAGTAAGAGGCGGTTCCATCGTTCCTCACTTGTACCACAAACCCAAATACTTACCGGAAACCCAACATCCCCAGTAGGGCCAGGTGCACCCGATTCCCCGGTGTCTCCCTGTGAGAGCACAGAAACAACAGTTAACATATTATATGTAACTGACGAACATAAAGCTGTTGAGAGCCCATTCACACTGTGGGTATGTTCGCGCACCACACTTTCCAGTCTAATAACAACAATCCCTGCATTTGTTGCTGAAGTGCCGAGGAATGCCTCTGACTGCAGTGAATGTGTATCCCTGAAGGCAAATGTGAAAGCATCCAATTTGAATATATCAGCGCCCCGCAGAGAGCCATGGGGTGAGTGATTGATTTGATCTGGGGGGTGGGGGAACTGTTGGCCAGGACACCGGAAAAGAGAAAGTCACTTCTGTTTTCCAATAGTGTTGCAGGATCATTAACATCTTGTCTGAACAGTCGCAGTCAGGACCTCGGTTTTAATGTATCATCTAGAGTACAGTACCTGCGACAATGCAACGCTCCACCAGCACCGCACTAGTGTCAGCCAGGATTGTGAGCACAAAGCACTTGACTTAGGGACTCAAACCCACACATTTCTTCCCCCCTAACACAGGCAGCACTGAGGCCAATTGTACCCTGACTTATAGCTTGCCTGAGATCACTGATCCGCACATTGTGGGGGATGCAGGTTAGGAGGCATCTTTGTGTGGCTCAGATACTGACTGGATAATGCTGCTGATCTACTGATGGAGCGATTAGGCACTAATAATAATCCTTACATTTGATATAGCATTTGATGGCATCATTGAGACATCTTAAAGCACTTCAAAAACTACACTGTAAAGTGAATTGACTAGATTTTGTGGGAGAAGCGCGGCAGCCAATTGCACACAGCAACGTCCCACAAACAGTCAAGGAGTGAGGGTCTGAATTTTTTTTTTTTATGGGGAATGTCACCCCCCCTTTAAGACTCACCTTCTCTCCCACTGATCCGGGATTTCCAATTCCTCCACCGGGACCTTGAGGTCCCTGTAAGACACAAGGGATATATTAGCGAGAAATAAAGCACTGACCACTTTAAACACTGCCATTTCGTCATGACTAGACACAAGAGGATGAGAGGAAAAAGCTGTAAGGAGGGGCTGGAGAGTTTAGGACTTGAAATGGCCTGGGACATATGGCATGTGGAATGTGGGAGTGTAGTATAAACCCTGGGAATGGTGATCTGGAGCCAGGATAATGAGTGAAACGTTTGAAGGAAGAACAAGCCCAGTGCTGCACGACTCAATACAAAGATGTGATTAAGCTGCAGTCTCATTGGGTCTCATGATTGTTACAGTCTGGTCAGAAAATAGACAGTTTGCTTGTCTGTCATCCGTGAGGTTACCTGTGGAGGGAGCACTTGTAGGGTGGACGCAGCCCAGGCGACCAATAAAGGCAAAGCAGCCTGTAATTTATCTGTTCAGTAACTTGGAGTAGCAATGGGAGGGAGCTGTCAATCCATGTTTCTACATGGTATCAGTTCTCAATGAAGGATTGGAAACTGCTCACAAACAAAACAACAAACAGTACATGCACAGCTCCGTTCATAGCAGGACAGCAGGATAGCAAGACGAAAGCTGTTCGTAGGATAGCACACAGAGTGCTTTACAGATCGGAGTGGCAGCCGAGTATGTTGAGCGATGGTCGGGGAATAGGCAGGGCGGGGGTGGATAGATCTGGGGAGAGCGTTCCAGAGCGCGAGGATGAAGTGGCTGAAAACCTGTCTCTCTTTTGAGGGATAGAGGACTTGAGGACTTGAGGGCAGAGTGGGCCAGTGCTGGTAGAGCGGAGTGAGGGAGCAGGACATCGCAGAGGTAGGGAATATGGCAAAGATTTCAATGGAGGAGACGTGATGCAAGAGAGTGGATACTCACATCTGCTCCTGGAGCACCGGAGGGACCTCTGGGTCCTGGGGGGCCAGGGGGACCCTGGGAAGAGGAGGAATGATTACGCAGATCAGTAACATCCTCCGCTGTGCGATATGCAACTCAATCATTCAGAGGATTGTCCGATATAAACACAGGAACTGCACTTACCATTGGACCCACGTCTCCCGTCTCACCTTTCTCACCTGCTGAGCCGGGTAATCCCTGTGAGGAATCAAGATTTAATGGGAATCAGTTATTACGTCAACACATTTTGAAACAAAATCAGCTTTGCCTCACTTCAACTTCACTTTAGTTTTGCCCCTTCCAACCTGTAATCGCTGACTGATGGAGAACTTCAGTCAGGGAACAAGCCCAGACACGGTGGGGAATGAACAGGGAAACAATAATCCTTGTATTTGATGTCTCAATTGCCTTTCGTGTCAAGAGGACGTATAAACAGGATTTTATTACAGGACACATTACAGGATTTTGACCGTGTGTTTTGTAGGCGAACACGGCTGCCAATTTGTCCCTCAAACAGCCATGAAGCGAATGACCGATTTTATCCCAGGGGATTGTTGGCCAGGCGTTTGGGAGAAACTTTCGGATAGCATCACGGGATCTTTAACATGTAACTGAACAGGCAGACAAGACCTCAGTATAACGTCTCATCCAAAGAATGGCACCTCCAACAATGGGGAGGATGGAATCTCAGACAATTGGAACCCACAAGAGAAATAAAAATAATAATCCTTGCATTTGCTAAAGCGCCTTATCATGTCTTCAAGATGTGACAAAGCTCTTCACAGAATATACTGTAAAGGTGAATTGACTGTATATTTTGTGGGCGAATCAGATTAGAGTGGAGATCTCAATGGGGAGGGGAGAGAGAACAATCGTATCCTGTGATTCTATGAGTAGGATGATGGTTATGAGAAGCAATGTTTAAGATATCTGAGGTCCAATAACGTACATTACAGATTGACCATGAGCAGAATAGTCTGTGTATTGTGGTGTTACAAACCTGAAGACCAACTGGACCGGGAGGACCATGGAAACCCCTTGGACCTTCATCTCCTTTCTGCCCAAAGAGACCTTGTTGTCCTCTGGGACCAGGCTCACCATCTGCGCCCTAGAACACAACCAGGCAGTGGCATTGTCATCTCTCTCCATGTCCCTGATTGGCGGAGTCGGCAACGCTCACGCAGCGTGAATGAAAATGGGAAGATGAACAAGTTTAGTGCTGTACTTACAGCTGGGCCAGGCTGTCCAATTGGGCCTTGAGGACCTGAAGGGCCAGGTGGACCCTAGAAAGAAAACACCAGAAATCGGTCAGAGTGAGCACACCCAGGTCAAGGTAGTCTAAGATACGTTGTGATGCGTTAGAGCCAGACTTCCCGTTGGCCACCATTAAAAATAATGTGAATTTTTACACAGTGCCTAAAACATTAAAACGTCTCAAGGCGCTTTGCAGAGAAGTGTTCTCAAGTGTAGTGACTGTATGTATTTGTAATACAGCAGGCAGCAAAATTCATTCATGAAAGGTCCTTGCACACAGCCATGAAGCGAGTCATGGTGATTTATCTGGAGGCTGTGGGTTGGGACACCAGGAGAGACCCTGCTCTCTTCCTTGGATGCTTACCAACCACCTGAACAGGTAGACCCACCTCCAGTTGGGAGTGATGTCACTTGTCTAGCAAGTCCAGCACATTGAGGGTGGAAGATTCAGCAGAGGAAAGCACAGTGCGGTAGGTCAGTGTTCTTACCAGCTCCACATTAACTGACAATGAGGAATTGAGGGAGGAAACACACCACAACACAGGCCAGACTTCTACTGTACAGTACATCCTCCTTGAGTCATGCCGCTCTGCAGAATGAAAGACTTTCAGATAAAGCCCCCTGAGTGGAAGGCCCGCTCACCTGCTCTCCCTTTTCAGCTTTACTTCCCTTCTGACCTGGCTCGCCAATTTCACCCTGAGCCAAACAAAAAAAAAGAGGAAAAGATTGAGTCATTGTCCTTCACAAAGACAAACGTGAATATCTTCGGTTTCCAACAGTCTTTACGATGAGGGTAGCTCGGGCTATCCTGTAACTAATCAGACAGATCAAATGCAAGCTCAAGAGATGCGTCCCATCTTGATTAATCACATTCTCGCACACCCGAACTCTGCCACACGTGTAAAATAATATTAATAACTTGCCCATTTGGCACAACATCAAAACATCTCAAAGTATTTGCTTCACTGGGAAATTCCTGTAAAGTTCAGAGATTGAACATCAAACCTTGCATTTGCCTTATCAAGTCATTGAGATGTGGCAAAGCACTTCACAGGATACACATTGACTGTGTCTTTTGATGGGCGTAACCGGCAGCAGTTTTATCATCGCAAACCTAGCAGATAATTTGTACACAACACAGTCTGATAAACAGCCATGAAGTGAATGAACAATTTTATTTGGAGGGACATTTTGTCCTCAGCCAGGAACTGGGAGATAGAAACTCCCTTCTGTTTACCAATAGTTTACCAATGGTGTCATGGAATCCTCAATGTTAACGACACGCAGACGTTTGGATTAACGTCTCATCCAAAGGACAGCACCTCCCACAATGAAGCATGGCCTGCCGCCACCCCCTCACCCACCCACCGGATTGGGCATTACAGATGTGTAAGGGATAGGAAAGGGGAGTGATAATATTCTACTCGAAGAAGAAGGGAACATTTTGTGGACTGAAATATCAGTGCTGCTATTTCCTCACCTTATCTCCATCTTCACCTGGAGGTCCTGAAGGACCTGCTGGGCCCGGAAGACCTACTGGACCTTGGATGCCATCTCGGCCGGCTGGCCCCTGAGGTCCTTTCTCACCCTAGAGACCAGGAAAGACACAGAATCATCACCTCCTGGACTCTTGAGTCGATAATAATAAAATATTAATAACCATCCTTGCATTTGATGTAGTGCCTTATCATGACGTCGAAATATCTCAAAATGTTCACAGACTTTAATAGTCCAAAGCAATGTGATTGTGGTGTACTTTCTGGGCAAGAGTGGCAGCTGACTTACGCAGTGCAATAATATAATAATTTTAATCCTTGCATTTGATAGAGCGCTTTTCACATCTTCTCGACGTCTCAAAAGCTTCACAGAATATACTGTAAAGTTAATTGACTGTATATTTGTGGGCAAAATGCGGCAGCCAATTGTGGTCAGCAGTGTCCCACAAACAGACGTGGATTAAAATGACTAATTATATTATTGTTTTTTTTCTTGAAGAATTATTACTAGGCATGTGGAGTAAGGAAACGTGCCCAAGTTTTCGAGTTGACCCAGGTCTAGGCAAAACCTTGGGCAAATTTCCTTACTCCACATGCCTGGTAATAATCCTTATTACCTTATTACTCGCATATAAGGCAAGTGCTCTAAACACTGAGTTACAGGATAGCAATACAGTAACCCATAAACAGATATGAAGTAAGTGAGCAATTTATCTGAGGGATTGTTGGCCAGGACACTGGGAGAGGGAAACTCCCTTCTCTTTTCAAATAGTACAGCTGGATCTTTAATGTCCATCTGGACAGGCAGACAGAACATTAGTTTAACATGTCATCCACTTCCGACCAATGCTGCCCTCCCTTTGCAGTACACTAGAAAATCACTTGAGACTGCATAAGGGATTCAAGTCGCAACCTAGGGCTTGAACCCTGAACCTTCTGACATAAGAGGTTCGAGTGCTATCAATTGAGACAGACTAGGAGTTGTGTTGGGTCATTTATTCTCTGAAGGATCCATTGAGTCCAGCTTTCCAAACTCATTGGTTCAGATGCCAGGTCAGAGATGGAGTGGCTGGGTCCTTGGATACCAGATCCTTCCAAAAAATTCCAACTAGTATGCCAGTAATACTCCTGCTGCTAATATTAATTCTTGCATTTGACATTGGGTTTTGTTACAACTCTGGAACATCTCCAAGTGTTTCACAGGATTTACTGTAAGTGGCTTGGAAGGCAAATGCAACTGCCAATGTATCACACGACAAGAAGCCACACACAATCAGGGAGGAAATGATCAATTTTATCTGGAGGACTGATGCCCAGGACACTGGGAGAAACTACCATCTAAGATCTTGAACATCCACCTGAACAGTCCGATGTTAAAGTAAACGTTTCTCAAATCAATCAATCAAAACTTACATTTATATAGCGCCTTTCACATCGGGAGGACGTCCCAAGGCGCTGAGGATTGATCAGTTTGTCACCAATGGCCAATTACTTGACTAAATAGATCACAAGTATTACACATGGGGTGGGGTTGAATTTTGTGACTTGTAAGCTCTGTTATCTCTGCTTTGTGCACAGAAGGAAAGTCTGAATCTTGGGAGGACATGAAGCCTCCTTGTTTAAGATTTCCTGCTTTGGGCTCTGCCTCAGCTCCAGCTCACATCAGCATTGCTGAGTTACATTTAAGTCAACCGGACACCTAATACACTAGGAAATCCATCACTGAGTGTCCAAACCAAGCCAGTGATACTTCTGGTTCCGTTGTTTGGTATAATGATTGGACTCACACCTGCTCACCTACTGCTGGAGAGTATTAGGTGTAGGTTGGGAAGAGGAAGGTTTGAGGACCCCAAAGTGTGTATTGGGGCAAGTGTTGTGTCCAGCCACAGACCAGAGTGATGGGCAGAGTGTGGAGGTGACCGCTCCAGTCCACTGAGAACTATACTCACCGGGGCTCCCTTTTCACCAGAAGGTCCTGGAGGTCCTTGAGGTCCGGGCCGCCCTGGCAGGCCAATAGGACCCGCAGGGCCAGCCTGCCCTCGATCGCCTGGGGAGCCCTGTCAAATGTGAAGGTTAAAGATTAGTGCAAACCCCAAACCAATAACCCAGAGCTTTGGTGTCAAAGCGACTTCAGTAAGAAATACGAGGGCAGAGCGAGTGCCATTGCAGTTGTTGATTTGCCAACACCGAGTCTCATCCTCAGCAAGATATCAGACCCACCTCACCATGAGAGGGGGAATGGGAAGGCTAACAACAGATTTTTAGCTATCTGTCGAGTGCAGACTTCTGTTGCCTCTGAAGCACTGTTTCTTTTTGCAAAAAGAATCCCAAATCTTAGTCAACTGGTGAACCGCCCCCCCAACTCCTCGCTTGCAGCAATTTCTCCAGAGATTGTGACCTACTCACCAATGGTCCCGGTGGGCCTGGAGGCCCTTCACTGCCCTTGAGACCGATGTTACCCTGTGAGGAGAAGACGAGAAAGAAGAAGCAGCGTTAGATATTCAAATGAAAAGCACACATCGAGCCACTGGGTCACTCCAGGCTCAAAGGCCAGATCTCTACTTACAACGGGGCCACGAAGACCTCGGTCGCCTGGGAAGCCTCGGAGCCCTGGGGGTCCATCCTTGCCGGAAGGTCCGGATGGACCGGGGTCACCCTGCGGAGCATACGAGAGGAACATAAATGATTTGTGGGGCCAGCACGAGTGACCGAGAGAGAAGCTACTTCTAATACAGACCAAGAACCTAACAATTAAGTCATCAAAGATTCTTTCCAAGGGTTCTGAGACCCCATCCCACTTGAAGGGCACTGTATAAATCAATGCAAATTGTTGCCTTACGTGGATGCTTTCCTTTGTACCCTTGAAAACATCAATGACCTGCAAAGAGCCCTTTGCCTGTTCAGCCTCCGTCATCTTTAAAATGGTCCAGAATCATGGAAAATTCTTCATTCTGGTTTCAATATTTTAAGAAAGAGAAAATCGTCTTCCGGACGAAGGCTGGGTTTACGGACTTTCCACAGTTCTGCCTCAATTTTAAGACAAAATGGTCTCCCGGGCTGCGAGTAGGGAAATTCAATCCCAGTCTTCACTGTAATAATGCTCAATCTAAAGCCCAGGTGTGTTAGTAAATTTCTTTACTCTCAATGGGGAGCACTCCAATCCATCAATCACCCCACCACCCCCCCACCTCACATCCCCTCCCTGTGTCCGTTTGTAGTTAAGAACATAATAATTTACTCGGTGAAAGACCAAGGTCCATCTAGTCTGCTTTCCACCATCCTGCCAGTGTCTTGACATGTCGTGTCCCAAACTAGATACTGTATCCTGAGTTATTATTTACTAGAAGAAATCTACCTAATTTATTCTCGAAACATTTCCTGCTTCCACCGACTCCCTTGGGAAGCCAGTTTTATAAGTTTGCTACTCTCTCACTGAGTACAGTAGTGTTTCCACAGATTTGTTCTGAATTCTCGACCCCTTCAATGGCAGGCTGTGTCCCCTAGTTCTGCTGCTTATCAACTGATAAACAGCTTATCATTGCACTTCCTGTCTTTATCTCACTGGCTGTTTCCTTCTTTGCCTTTCACTTGTTTAAGGGATTCCCTGCATTCACCTCTGGTGTTCTTCAAGTGTGGAGATGGTGAAGGTATTGAGGAGGAATGTTAACCGCTCACCTTCAAGCCTTCTTTGCCAGCCGAACCAGGAAGGCCCTGCTCCCCTGGAGGCCCAGGAGGTCCTGGGTGACCACGTTCCCCAAGTGGGCCGGTTTCTCCTGTGGGACCCTGACACACAAACACACACAAGTCAGTCAGAAACACCTCCCCACCCCCCACCCCCAACTATGATCTCTAAAAAAATAGCGCATTTTACAGCTCTGGATTCGGGAACCCGGAATCCAAAATGGTGGCACTTGACCTTCTCGGGAGTGGCTTCGGGCACAACCATTGTGCCAAGGTTGGTGGTGGTGGGGGTGAGGGGGAGTGGCAGAGGGGATGAGGGTTGCCAATGAGGGTTGTCAGTTTGTGATGGATAAAAATCATTGGTTTTTCCAATTCGCTCCAAATCAAAGTGACGCATTGCGGACATTCATCCAGCATTTTTGACGTGAAAAAAATGAGGACGCTCAGGATGTGACCTCAAAGGTGCTTTCTGTGTCCACCTGCAGTGTGCAGAAAGTGACCCAGAAGTCAGCCATTTTTGTCATCAAAACATTGAGTGAAAATAATATCCATCAAAGATTTCCTTCCACAGATTGAAACTGGCAACTCCCCAATTCTAATTTAGAAATAGACAGAAAAACAATGGGGAAATTGGACTTGAGGTACAGATCATCCATGATCTTATGGAATGGTGCAAAGGCTCAAGGGGCTGAATAACCTTGTCCTGTTCCTATGTTTCTAGGTTTCTAAGCCACAAAGAGAAAGCCCTGAGTTGGTGGCACCAGTACATGTGCTGAGAGAGAAAGCAAATTTGTATCACTTGGGGAGTGAGCAGTGGTCAAACATTACACAAAACAAACTAGTACTGAATTGATATGTTTATATCATTGAAAAGTACTCACCTGTGGCCCAACCACACCTGGAGGCCCGGGAGGGCCGGTTTTCCCCTGGAAACCCTGTGAAGAGATATGTTGACAGGTTAAATTTAACAATTCTTGGACATGAAAACCAACATCTTCACAGCAGGAGTACGGCTCAAAGCACTTCACTATAACTTAAAGTGGCTGTTTAATTTGTAGGTGAACAAGCCAGTTTTCTTTTGGGGACTGTTTGAGAGAAATTCCCTGGATGAATCTGCATAAAGATATGAATAATAATCCTTCATTTGATGTAGCGCCTTATCAGGTCAACGAGATGACTCAAAGCACTTCAACAGGGCATACCGTATGCTAAATTGACTGTCTATTAGGGGCAAAACAAAAATGTAGCGAAGGATGGGGGCCAGCACAGATTCACTGGAATGAACCTGGATGTGAGACATATAGATCTAAACAAAGATAAAGTTGGGGTTCCTCTGCTGGAGATGAGATTAAGAAGAGGCTGCAATCGAGGTCTTTGAGACATTAAAGCGAAGCAAGACGGTAGAGAGGGAAAAGCTATTGCGTTTGTTGGGGGATGAGGGGGATGAGAGCCACAGGCTCAGGAGTTTAGGATGGATTCCTTCACTCAGAGGCTTGTCATCATCTGAGCTTCATCACCACGAGTGCCTATCAAGGCCAGATCAACAGAGATATTTGAAAGAGAACTGGATCAGCATTTGAGCAGGGAGAGCAATGGAATTGTGGGATTAGTAAAACAGGACAATGTAGAAAAACACATGGAAAGGGTGCAGATGAGATGGGTCAATCGGCTTCTGTGTGCGCGTGTGGAGGATGTCTGTGTTTCACTGAGTCCCAAAGATGTGGGGCTAAGTTGAAGCCAGAGCTATCGTGAGTCTTGTGACAGGTGTGTGTCTAAAGGCTGAGTGTTGGCTGCCAGTAGGTAATGGACGGAGTTCCAGGTAAACTGACCAGACGTCAAGAGAAGAGAACAGTTACTTACGGTTTCCCCTCGCTGCCCTGGGTGTCCAGGTAAACCATCTTTCCCTGCCGGCCCCTAGAGATTGACAGAGAATTAGCTGCCGCAGTAATCAGATAGGCCGGAACAGCGGAGGCAATATTTACCCATTAACAAATGAAACCATTAATCTTTCGCAGATTGTTAACATTTCCTGGCAATTACACGAGCTGGAGAAACGGGGGTGGGGTGGGGGGGGGTGGGGGCAGGGGGAAGGAGTTAGGGAGAGGGAGGGATTAGCTAATGTTTATAGTGTGTAAACAGCAATGACTCACGGGAGGGCCTTTGGGGCCTGGAAATCCAGTGGGTCCTTGAGGTCCTGGAGGCCCCTGTAACAGAGACACAAGTTGAAAAGACAAAGAGAGAGAGAGAGATAGCGTCTTATCACATCAAAACCTCATCAATGGCTTTATGTCCTGTGTAGTGACAGCCCAATTTGTGCGCTGTCACCAGCAGTGAAGCGGTGAATGAGTAATTTTATCTGGGGGGTTTGTTGGCCAGGCCCCCTTCTCTTTTCAAATAGTGCCAGCGAGATCTTTAACATCCACCCGAATGGACACAGGTTTCATCAGATGACGTCTCACCTGAAGGACGATGGCATTCACCACTGCAGTACAACCCTCCCCCAGCACCGCACTGAAGTGTCAGGATAGGCCGTGACCTCAAGGTTCCTGACGCGGGGTGCTTGAAGCCAGGGCCTGACTCAGTGTTGAGAGTGGCTAACCCAGGCTGATGGACAATCATGCTAAGGATCACATCTGGCTTGTGTGTGCTATGCAGCGCAGTTTGTTGGGAGCTTGGATGAGGAGTGCGAAGGCTGGAATCATTACTGCCCTCAGCAACAGTCACAGGTGAGCTGAGCTGCCTGTTTGCTACTACCCTATAGCGAGGCCCTGGTAAGGACCTCTGAGCAGGAGTCAACCCAACAACAGTTTTTCATGGCCCAGAGACCGATCCCAGCGGGGAATCAGAGCTGAGCCATAACTCAACATGTCATTCCAGACCAGTCCAGCGCTTGCCAAAGAAAAGCTGCACAACTTTTGCCATAGGTTCATCCCAGTCACTGTCACCGCAGAAACAGGAGCGACCAGATCCTTGGATCTGGTCTCACACCGGAACCCATTGCCAGGCTTCACACGCGACCACCATCCGTCAATTATCAGCAAACACAACAGCCAATGTGTACACATCAGAGCAAGTGCTCAGCTATACCACCCAGCGTGAAGGGTGCTATATAAATACATGTTGTTGCTCTCCCAGCACTGCACTGAAGTGTTAGGCTGCCCCTCTGCCCCCTCCCTGGCCTCCTTCAAGTCCCACCTCAAGACTCTCCTCTTCGATGGACCCATCGGCAGCTCCTAATCCCCCACTTCCCTCACCACCGCTTGTCCTAAGATCGGGTCTGAAATGGTAACTGTCCAGCGCCTTGGGGCGTGAAAGGCACTATACAAGTGTAATCTTGTTATTGTTGATGTTGTTGTTGATGATGATTTAACCGGGGGATTGTCAGCAAGGACCCTGGATGAAGTCTCTCTCCTTTTCCAATACAGTGGTGTCACAGGATCATCAACCATGGTTTATGATAGGACCTTGGCTTAACATCTCATCCAACAGATGGCACCTCCACCAATACAAGTAATCCCTTTCCCCTTTCCTACCCCAGTACTGCACTGGAGAAGCAGTCTAGTCTGTGAGTTCAAGGCTCAACTTGGGTTTGTACCCACAAAGTTATGATGCGGGTGCGAAAACGGGGAAAATCAGATGTGTGTGCTTCTGAGCTGAGATACTCCAGTATCTCAGTACGTGAAAGGCGTTACATAAATGTAAATGATTGATTGATACATGGTCTCCCCGAAGCAGAGCTGTCTCAGGCTCAAGGCCCAGGGACTGACGGTCCCACTCCCTATGTAAGGTAGTGTTGGATTGATCCCTCCCTGCCCAAGGAACTGCGCCAACACTGGTCATGGCTAGCTCCTCCCATTCCATCAACCTTACCCTCTCGCCTGGAGGTCCGGGTGGTCCGTCATTCCCTGAGGTCCCCTGAGGTAAACAAACCGATATAATAATATTAACAACACTTGCACTTGATACAGCCAGCCTTATCACGTCATTGAGACTTCTCAAAGTGCTTCATGGAATGTATTGTAAAACGGATGCCAATTGCACACAGCTGTGTACCACATACAGTCGTGGATTGATTATCGTCCAGGTTGTGAGGAGGGATTATTGCCTCCTCAGAAAGCGATCTGTCAATCGACTGAAAACTCACTAACTGCAAGATAAACAGAGGTGTGTGGAATAAGGAAACTTCCTTAAGCTTTTGCCCTGCTGAGCAATCAAGCCCACGCCCTCTTGCTTGTACGACGGGCATGCAAACCACTGCACTACAGGTCTCACTACACCTCACTCAGAGACTTGCAGAACCAACGAGGACATCAGGATAACATTAACATCTAAGATCAATGCTTTTTGCTGGAGGAGGGGGAGGGATTATTGAGGTGATGAATGTGGGTTGGTGGGGGTGGTGGGGGGGGAAGGGGGTGTGCGTGAGGCAGGGGAAACAGAATGCGAATTAGGTTCTCGGAACTGCAGTCAACGCTGTTGGTGATGCAGTCTTTCCTGAGGAGAACAGTCCATCGAAACATCAGACAGCAACACACCCTCTCCAACGTGTATGTGTGTGTGGGGTGGAGGGGTCGGCACAGGATGGTAATGGAGGGGGTAACAAGATACGCTATTTTTGTCACACAAATCAACCATGCTCAGGTCCAGTTTGTGTTTGTGATCCCTATTTTTCCTCAACTTCTCTGCTCCTTGTGGAATTAAACCGTTGGGATGAGCTGCGGGGAGGGGGGAGGGAGAGTGGGGGTCTCACGCTGTGTGACAGGCAGGGGAAGGGGAGGGGGCCTGGGGTGGGGGGGTGGGGAGGTGGTCGGGGCAGCTAGAGAAACGCACGTAGGCTCAGCAGACGGGACACCTACCTTAGGGCCAGGCTTTCCTGTGGAACCTCTTGGGCCTCGCTCACCACGTGGACCCTTGTGAGGAGCCAAAGAAAACACAGTTAAAGAGAACAGAGAGAGAGAGAGAGATCATCCATCAGCGGAAAAAAAATCAGATCACGTCATTCAAAGGGAAAAAAAAGGAAATGTCTGCACAACAATGTACGAAGTTAGTTAACCACCGTAGTGGGGAGTAACTTGAGTTCATACCGTAGGGCCTCTCTGTCCCCTCGGACCCGGTTTCCCTGGTGTACCCTGGACAAGGGGACAAAAGACAACGGGTTGTTGATGGGATTACGTGAGCGCGTTAGACAAGGATCTGTCTGTCAGGAAGACACCAATGTCAGGAGGACATCAACAACGGCCGTACATTCGTCACTCGCACCACACACACACACACACACACCACGCTGTGTTTGGTACAAGTCAGAGGAACAAGTGGGAATTCATTATCTGTTAGCTATAGTCCTCACAGTCGGCAGTGCTTTGGACGTCCTCCCGATGACAAAGAGGCCAAGGAAATGCAACTCGCTGTTGCTCCTACAATCTCCAAACGCTTCCAAAGCACTTGCGGACTGACTCTATTTGTAGGTGAGTATGGCAGCCAATTTGAGCGCAATGTTCCACAAACAGCCGTAAAATGACTCATTTTAACTGTGGGGGACTGCTGGCCAGGACAACAACACGAGAATTTCCTTTCTGTTTTTCTACAGTGCCGTGGAGATTTTAATGTCCACCTGAACAGACACCGACGGGACTTCGGTTTAATGTCTTATCCGAACAACAGCACTTCCGACAATTCAGCTCTCTCTCCCCCCCCCCCACCCCCCCCCCCCCCCCCCCGCCCCAGTACAGCGGTGGAGAGTCAAACGCGGTGTGAGCTCAAATTGCCAACACGGGACATGAACCCACAACCTTCTGACCCAGAGGCGAGAGTACAGGCGACTGGGCCAGGCTGACACCCTGTGTGGTTTATCTTTTATTTATTGCAAATGAAACAAAATCCAGCTCCCTCCTGTTTCAGCTGCAAGTGCGAACAAGGAGCCAAAACATGTTGAGATTCAAACATAACAACAACTGCATTCAAAGGAGAGTGTGTTGTTGGCATTGAACCAGGGACAACGCACAGGAGGTGGGGAGCAGTGGACTCCAGAGTGCAGTCACGTGTCCTGTTTGTGGATCTCTCGCTCTGCAACGCTGCTGGCCCCATTTGCCTACCAATGCACAGTCACTACAGTTGGCGGAGGTAATTCGGGAGGCCCTGGGAACCAGTTGCTATTGCATGTGTTGCAAGGAATTTGAGAGAGAAAGGACGTGCATCTTAAAGTGCTTTAACGTGTTAAAAAATGTTCCAGAAGTAATTGCAGTCAAGCGTAGTGACCCTGTATTTTGTCAGCTAACAAGGCAACCAATTTAAGCGCAGCAAGGCCCCAAAGTATAGCCACCAAGTCAATTCTATTTGAGGAAACATTCTCTTTCGGATCGTGCCCCAGGATATTGAAGGTCCAACAACAAATTTATATACGCCCTCCACGCCGGACGGCGTCTCAGAGTGCTTCACAATAACAGATCCCGGATCTAGGTCCACCTAGACAAGCAGATAGGGAGCTCGGCTTAGCGTCTCATTCGACGGATGGCACTCATTCCAACATTGTAGTGATTCTTCCCCCCAAGTATCTCGCTGGATCGTCAGTCCAGATTGTGAGCCCGAAGCCCTGAAATGGGCCTTAAACCCACAATCTTCTGTCCCAGAGGCGAGTGGGCGACTGTAAGCCAGGTTGACGTTAAAGTAAAAGATCTTTCGGAGAAACGCCGGCTGTAATTTGAAACGTGCTGTGGCGCTCAGAGCATATCTGAGGCAGCTATAGACTTGCAGGGAGAAATGTGAGCCACACTCCCAAACTAGCCCAAGTATCCCCCATTCCCCACCAGCCTACCACCCCACCCATCCCTTCCCCGCGCCTCCTTCTCCTTCCATCAATGTTCCCTGGAACTCGTTCAAATGTGTGGAGCAGAGAACACAGGTCTGTGAGCAATCAGAACAGATTGTACACTGCAGTAAACAATGGTGATGTAAGCGTTCCACTCTCTGTTCACTTCCTGGGCTGCGCTGTTCATGTTAACCCTATATAGGACCCCATATGGGACAAGACTTGTTGGTCATTTAAATCTCCTGGACTCCTATTCCCACCTCACGGCTGTTGGTGCTTCCCTGCTGCCAGACTCCTCTGTGGGGAAGGGAGAGAGGGAGTAGGGGGTAGAGAGGGGCGGAATGGAGAGAGGGCGGGGGAGAGAGGGCATGGAGGGTAGAGAGGAAAAGGGGGTGTGGCTAGAGAGGGCAGGGTGGAACGAGGGTGTTGTTGAAGAGAGGGCAGGGGGGAGAGAGAGTGCGGGAGGAGAGATGATGGGTAGAGAGGGTGGGGGGGGGGAGAGGTGATGATGCAGGGAAGAGAGGATCGGGTGGAGAGATAATGGGGGACAGAGAGGTTTTGGGAAGTGGAGAGAGGGAGCTGTGGTGAGAGGGAGGTGCAGGAGGGAGGGTGAAAGGGAGAGAAGGAGTAAGCAATTAAGACTGTGGAGCTGTTACATCCGCCTGAACAACAAGCCAGACAGGAAGACAATAATACTAATAATCCTTGCATTTGATATAGCGCTTTTTTACATCTTCTAGACGTCTCAAAGCGCTTTACAAAATATACTGTAAAGTGAATTGACTGTGTATTTTGATCTGGAACCACAGCGAGTGGAACTCGTGAGTAGAACATACATTGTTGTTACGAGAGCGTGCGTGGTCGTGAAAGGATTAACGCCCGAGGCATACGGGATGAAGAACAAATTCTCTTGGGGGGTGGGGGGGGGGGGGGAAACCAAGCTGAGCAGCTCTGCCGATGTTCCAGCACTCGTCTTGTGGATTATTCTGTAGGTTTGTGTCCACCCAGTCTCCGGCTGAAACATCTGGTTCCCGCGCAGCTGCTGGCTGGGACCGCAATCCGTCGCAGTGCCAGCTCCCAACATACATCAACACAAAGCCCTCGGTGTCACAGCACGGCTCTCGCAGCTAGTCTCTCCCACTACACGCCCTCGAGCCACCCAGTCCAGCGTCCGGCCGGTGATAGCCCAGTGTCGTGCCCAGCCGCTCAAGGAGAATTCCTTGTAATATCAGATCAGGATGCATTGGAGATGAAGTGTGAGCTCCACTGGTTACAGATTATTATCGGTGTGAACACAGCTCACATAGTTCATTGCGTAGGCTCTCACAACATGTCTCCTGAGTAACCGATGCGCTGATTGGCTTTGGAGGTTGGTTAGTGAGTCACGCTGATCAGGGGCCAGACACAACTGCCCGAGAATTAAATAGCACTCCCGAGCCAAAGCCTCATTTCCCGGCCAGAAATTGCTTGGAAACCTAGAACGCTAAGTGGCTGGGAGGGACATTGTAAGAGCAGGTACTCGCTCACAAATTCAAGACATGGGTTAGCAACTTCTGTGCGATTCTGCCTCTGTGTACAGCCTTCGCCCCCATCTTCCCCCACCCACACCCCTTCCCACCCACCCCACCCTCATAGCACTTCCCTCCCTGTGCAGAAAAGTTTTCCAGGGTCTAAACTTGTGCGCAGACCTGCACCCTGTTTCCCGATCTTTGTTCCCACCCCCGACCCACTCAGTTTGTCTCTACTACACACAGTTCCTAGTACACACACAACAATGTCTCCATCACTCGGCAACGCCAAGCCCCCAGCTGGCTTCTGCCTGACCGGCGGTCACGGTGACAGTTGTTCCCCCATACGCTGCTGACAGCCGTTAACCACGTGTGCCACAGGACCTTACCCTCGTTCCTTTCTCCCCGTTTGTTCCTGGGAATCCTGGGAATCCGATGGAACCCTGGAAGGAATGAGAGTGAAAGGGTCAGTGTATCGCTCTCCGCAAACTGCACGGGGGTCACAAGGTCAATCAATGAATGGATGAACTGCTGAATTGGTGAGAGGTGCGTCACACTCAAGACATGCAGTGACTGTGTCACTCACTCATGAGCCTCCAGCCGAGCCCAGGACAGCCCGTCACCAATGCACTCACACACCTCTCAGCCGGTCTACAAATGATTTTGTTTTGGAAGTGACAGGTGTATCTGAGTATTATTGTAAGGTGAAACGAGGAATAAAACTCTACAACACTAGTTTATGTTCTATTATATCCTATAGTTCATATGGGAGTGGCGATAAACATGGTCTCCTTAGGGCTGGACTGGTTCCAAGGTGACGCACCTGGAATGTTGCATTCAAGTCCACCCTCTGTGACGGTCTCTAGTCTGGTTCCTGAGCCAGGCAGGTCCACAGTGCTCCAAGGCACTGCTGATGACAGACCAGCCAACCTGGCTCATCGGCAGGACCTGGAAGGGCAGACCAGTCATTGGGGCAGGGAGTCCTCCCACTTAGCTCCTGTTAACCAGCAAGCCAAAGCTTTAACGGGTAGAGTAGTCCAAGCTGGACAAGCAGCAGGAAAGCTTGCCAGACAATGCCATCAATGGCCAGCTATGCCATGTTGTTAGTTGGTTAGACTCCAGCGGTTACCTCAAACGCACACTCTGGGGTCCCAAAGCCTTGGTTCTCGCCAACCTGCGCTTAACACTTTTCCGGAATTAAGGTAAGTATCCCTCTAGGGAGAGAGAGCATATTCCATTCCAATACACAGCATGTGTAGGTGAGATACCTATGCAGAATTCTCGCATGGTTTGGATACTCTTAAGCACGGTGATGGGGTGATGCATGTGTTGAACACCCAGCTGACCATCCCCCAAAGATAATGACATGCGGCACTTACCTTCGGCCCTTGTCGGCCTGGGTACCCTGGTAAGCCTGGTACTCCCAGCTTGCCCTACAAAACACAGAACACAGTTAGGGGGATGGGGATTTATTAATAAAGGCTCAGTACAAAGACATGGACAACCCAATCTTAAAGCATCTTATCACTTCACAAAGCTTCAGACCTTTCACAATTTTTTTTCTATCAAATGTAGTGACTGTGGCACACAAACAGCCATGAAGTTCAATGACCAATCAATTTGGCGGCCAGAACTTTGAATGGGAGAAACCCTTTCCCTTTGTATTAGTAATTAAATATTAATGTTATTAATCGCACTTTATATTGCAATGTAATTCTGCATGATAATTATTTTGATGCAGAATTACATCGCAATACAAAGGTTAAATACATTACATCATTTAGACATCAATAATATAATGTGTTTTTGTAAGAACAGAGGGGAAAATTACATTTAGGGTTAAGACTTTTGCACCAAATCTGTGCCATTTTATAGCTTAAGACAAACAATAGGCCTACTCTAGGACCAGTGTCATCCCTGACTGAGGCTTGGGGAAGGCGTTGGGTCTAATTCAGACCCATTATTTGCTCAGACAGTCTTATGAACTCACATTTACACAGAGCTGGCCTAAGAGTGTCTCTTACCTTCTCACCCACAGGTCCTGCTGGCCCTGACTCTCCGATGTGGCCCGTACGACCTTTAGGACCTTCAGGCCCGTCCTCGCCTCTGGGTCCCGGAGGCCCGAGCTCCCCCTGCACAGAGCACATCACGTATAAGAATCTCATTCTCTGTGCTTCACTGTGTAACTCACTCCCAGTCTCTGTCACTCTGTATGACTTCCTCTCGGTCTATATCACTGTTTTCTAACTCGCTCCCAGTCTCTGTCACTCCCGGTCTCACTCACTCGTGGACTCTTGTCACACAGCTTCAGTATACGTATTGTAAGGGTGAGCGAGTGTGACAGACTAAGACTTGGTGAGTGTTACTGATTGTTCACCGTGGGGATGGAGTCAGTCAAGAGGCCGGAAGGTTACTCACTCTGTCGCCTTTTATTCCCATGTCGCCTTTGAATCCCGGGAAGCCTTCCTCACCCTGTCAAACAACATACCAGAGGATGAAACCAGCAACAACAACAAATTACATTTATATAGCCAGGAGAAAGTCCCAATGTGCTGGACAGTCAGGGATCCGCCCTCGAGCTGGTGGTTGGGAACAGGTGGGGTGGAGGGCGGGGAGGTCAAATAGCACTACTGTTTGCACACTTTTTGCATGTGTTTCACTGTGTTTTGCTGTCCTCCCCTCCTTTACCCTCCTGATTATAGATGGGCCAGGATGGGCGTGGCTCACACGACGTGTGAACAGATGGGCGTGCGAGCCCTGGTTTGTGAGCAATGGTGGAAAGAGACGACGTTTCAATACGGAGTTGGCAAAATTGGTGAGGTATGCGTTCTTTGTCTGCATTGGTTGAAACAAAGGCGCAGAACCTGCTGGCCACTGCACATTTGAACACCACTGTACCTCACACACAATGAATGCTGAACACTCATGGACCAGTGTCAGCAACTTCCTCCCCGATTTACCCCCAGTGTTCCTTCCTAAGAGACTTGCTCACCTTAAGGCCTTTGGTTCCTTTCAATCCACGAATCCCATCAGCTCCCTGAAAAGGTAAGGGCATAAGTCTTAGAAGCACGCAATACCGACATCATACTCAATATAAAGGTTCAACAGCCTGTTTGATGAAGAATTTGGTAGCTTCGCACCTGAGCCTTGGATTTTAAGTCCCTCTTGTCTAATATTATTGTGGGAAATTCTTAAAATGTTTGAATTCCAAGCTCTGACCAAACTGAAGAACTTTCCATAACTCTTATGACCTTAATCTTAAACGTTACCACAGGTTGGTTTTGGAGCCGAAGATGAGGTGAGATGGTGTTTTGGGCATCCGGACAGACAAGACTCTACCCGTTGGCTTACCTTGATCCCACGGGGCCCTGGGTAGCCGATCGGTCCCTGTGGACCTGGGGGACCCTGTGTGAATACAAATAACATGTGTCAGTTGTGGCACCACTGGCTGCTTTGCCCCCCACCACCCACCCTCGTAATACCATGTATCTGCAATAGAGCAACAGAGCATAAGCAATGAGACAACATTGTCCACCAGGACACATAAGCACAATGACATCTTAGAAAGTGAAGCCATCTCCAATTTGATATTGGCCTAAGGCCAAGGAGTTATGGGTTGGGTTGTTGACAGGAGTTATCAGTTTATAAAAGGGACAACAACAAACGTACCGGGTTGCCTTTGTCTCCAGAAGGACCCTCTTTGCCAGGATGACCCTGTGGGCAGAAATGACAAGCGACGCCCTTGAAAAATCTCTAACTTGGTGGCACAGAGCCCAACATCCCACATGGTTCTGAAAGATTAACCATGTCCCACAGTCTCAACCATATACTTTGGATTCGGGTTTAATTGCAGTAATTCTTCACATGAAAGGGTTAGTTTCAGAGCAGAAGAGCCTAGAGATGTTGTTTTTATTTTGGTTTATCTTGGATCGCATTAGTGCCTTTCCACCTCAGGTGCTGACAGCAACCTGCAAATCAATCACTCTGCCCCCCACTCTCTGGAACGCTTTCTAGGTTTAAAGCCTGTTTCGACATATACTTCTTTATAACCACACTTTGGGTATCTTTCTCCTCTGAGTATCTCTCTCTCTCTCTCTATATATATATATATATATATATATATATATATATATCTCAACGAATCTATCTCACCCTATCTCAGTGGGTGTGTATTTCTCTTGCTTTATCTATCCCTCTCCCTCTCTCTCTCTCTGTAACTCTCCGTCTCTCCGTTTCTCTCACTTCCTCTCTGGGTTTGAAAAGGTTAAACTCACGGGCGGGCCGTCGTTTCCATGCATCCCTGGAAGCCCCGGTTTGCCAGTTGGACCCTGAATGCAGAGAATTAAAAAAACACACTGCAATTAGAAGCAAATTACATTCAAAGTGACACATTGACACATAAGCGGTGAGCGTGATGGGTAGGAGAGGCCAGTGTGCGTTCGCCACTTACTTTAGTGCCCGGGGGCCCAATCGCTCCTTGGGGACCAGGGAGACCCTGCACAAACAAGACAGAACATAGTCACTTAACAGAGCATCTCACGCTGGCCCGACTGTGAGAAACCAGCAACAGCGTTACATTCACACTGACGTGCTCACACACACAATCTCATTGCAAGTCTGTTGTTGAATTTGGGAAGAACTGCAGAAAGCCATCTTATAAAAGGAGACCTGGAGAGACTGGGCTCATATTCCCTGAAGCTGAAGAGGGTAAGGAGGCGATTTAATTGAGATATATCACACCACGTAAGGATTATTATTCTTACAAATTCAAATAATGAATGGAATTGAAGGGTTACAGTGGACACATCTTCCTACTGGGAAAGGGATCCATTACCAGAGACAAAATCAGAACATAATACAGTTGGAACCGAGATCAAGAAGCATTTGTCCACACCGAGGGTTGTGAAGAGGTAGAAGAACACAATGTTCCAGAAAGCTATAGAGACCAACAGGGGTGTTTGATAGAGAGAAAAAGACTTGAAGTAGAAAGAGTTATGTCAAAATGGTGGGGCATTGGCATTAATATATCTGCCAGGGTCTAACTAACTGATGAAACAGGCTTGATGGGCTGAAAGGCCTCGTCCTGATCCTGCTTTCCTCTGTGCGTTTGTTAGTTGGGTGATCCTGGCTCTTTAAACTGCCCAGCGCAAGTGGCTTCCAAAAAAGCAAGTGGGTGACTTACCTGAGCCCCTGGGTTACCCTGCTGTCCTGGGGGTCCAGGCTCACCTTGGGGACCCTGGACAAACAGAGATGTACAGTTACTGAGCAACTCCACATCCTCACAGAATGGCAGTATTTAGCTCTAGCTCAAAGCTGCACGGCTGCCATATCTAGCGTATGTATATTGTAGGCGAACGTGGCAGTTGGTTTAATAGTGTCCTGCAGACCAGGATGCCAGGAAGTAAATGACCAGGATGCCAGAAAGAACTCCCTTCTGTTTCCCAATCGTGTCACTGGATCTTTAACGTCCACCAAACAGGCAGAGTCGGGACCTCGGTTTAACGTCTCATCCAAAAGGATGGTGCCCTGATGATGCAGTGCTTCCTGCAACCCTCCATCCCGTCCCCCCCAGCACTGCACTGGAGCATCAGCCTAGACTGTGAGCTCAAAGTCTAGACTTGGGGTACAAACCCACAATCATCTGACGCTGAGATGGGAGGGTGGCTGACCAAGTCTAGACTGGTCATTTACTTCTCTATCCCACCTTGGCTGAGATCAGTAACTCAGTGCTGAGCCTCATAAGCTAAGGTTCCCCAAACTGCCATAGGGGAGCCACACCAGCCGTCTTATCACTACATTGAATCAGGATCTCAACGGGGTTGGTGATATGCACGCTCTTCTGACGACACTTACCTGGCTTCCCTTAGGACCGGGATGTCCATCCATTCCTGTAACACCCTGTAACAAGAATCAAATGCATGTGATTGAATAGACAAATCAACTCCACACAACAGCACCGAGGCTTCATAGTGAGCCAGAAAATGGTGAACAAAGACGCGGTCAAAGAGGAAAGTCTTCTGACAGAATATGGGCAAAGGGTGGGTGGATGGGAGACGGGGGTGGGATGGAGGGATTGAGGCAAGTGGATCCAAGGGCATTTGGCACAGTGGCTAAACGTACCGTTGCCAATTGTGGAGCAGAGGGAGCAAGGGACATGCAGAGGACCACAACGGAAGATCAAAAGAAGGAACTTTTTGCCCGAGACAGAGTCTTGAGGCCCAACAGCTTCGGCCGGTCAACGGCAAGCAATATATAATTAAAAAAGTAAGAGAACTAACAGCTCGACGTAACATAATTTTACGCAATACAATTAACACAAATTTACACACATAACATGGGGCGTAACATTCACCAGACAGAAAGGCGTGACCTGAGGGTCAAACAAAATGGCAGTCCTGAGATACTGAGGAACAGACCACTTTCCTGGACAGGCGGGATCAAGTCCCGCCTGCTGATGGCCAATCAATTTAAAAAAAACTACATTATGGTACGCTCTGCTGAAAACATATCAACCCCCACTGCCAACACACCTCCAGTGTGTGAGGTTATACACCAGACTAACCCTTAAGTGTCTGGCACCTTGGGACATCCTCCCGACTGAAAATGGTTACATAAATCCAATTTGTGGTGTTGTTGTTGTAGAGATTATAGGAATCACTGTGTTGATGGAAGGAAACACGCAACAGGGGGTAATTCGAATCCAATCAAGCAGGAGCGTCAGAGACCTGCTCCCCCCACGCTGGTTAGTTACACAAGCACAACAACAACAATTACATTTATAGAGCGCCTTTCATGTCGGGAGGACATCCCAAGGCTCTGAAAGCACATGAGAGGGCAGCACCAACATCACTTACAATCTGTCCAGGGAGTCCTGTGGGTCCTTTTGGCCCAAGTAAACCACGACTGCCCTGGAAAGAAGAGGAGAAGATGTCAGGGGGGAGTCATCGCAAACCATCCCACCCTCACAGGGAACAAATACCACCCCCCCTCCCAACACCCACATACACACGCACATACACACGCACACGCTGCTGCATCTGATTTGGTGTGATCGTTTGAGGGGTATTGACTCATTGAACATCTCATCCACGCCTCACTGTTGCTGGAAATCAGTTCCAGTTCATTGTGGAGAAAGCGGGAAATTGGAATTGCAAGAATTAGCTGAGGCGCAGATCGGCCATGATCTTAATTAAATGGCGGAACAGACTCGGAGGGCTGAATATTCCTGTACAAGTTCGAGTTTCTTTCCACTTCAATCGGTTCCAGTCTCCTTGTACCGAAATGAGTTCCAGTGGCACTGAACACTGTCATTATCTCTACTTCCCTTGTATTATCAATTCCAGTTGTCCTGCACCATAATCGACTCCAATCCTCGTGTGGAGTGACCAGCTCCAATACTATTATACGGAAATCAATGCCACTTGTAATGTACTGTACTGTAATCAGGTCACTTTTCTGTTGTACAGTACAGTAAACATCTCCCAGGGCAACCGCGCTGCATTCAGTTGAAGTTCCCTTGCAAAGCAACCAGCTGTAGATGCATTGTTCCAAACTCAGTTCCAGTCTTGTTGTACTGTAACCGCTTTCAGTTTCCTTGTATTGTAATCGGTTCCAGTCGCCTTGTACAGGGCTGGGTTCCAGCCCCATCGACCTCTTATTCAGTTCCAGTTCCCTGTAATCAGGTCCCCGTTCGCCTGTTCCGGAATCGGTTTATGGTTCCATGTTATTGCCATCGTTTTAGTTCCCCTTGTATCAGTCCCAGGTATACTGTAATGGAACCAGTTCCAGTCTCGTACTGTAATCCGTTTTCAGTTCCATTGGAATGTAACCAGTTGAAGATCCCTTGTGTTGTTCGCAATTACAATTCCACTGTACTGTCAGCAGTTCTGCTTCTCTTGCACTGTAATCCTGTACGGTAACCAGTTCAGATTAAGGCCTCCATGTAACTGGAATCAATCTTAAATCCTTGGTATTGGAACCATCTCCAGTTCCCTTGTTCCACAATTTGTTTTGATCTCTTACTCTAATCAGTTGCGGTTCTGTTGTAATCCAATTATCTCAAGTTGCATTATGTTCCACTTTGCTGTATTCAGGATAACATCCGCGCTGTCACACACACACCGCACTGTGACACACACATACATACCCCCTCAATGTGACACCAGTTTCACACCCCCACACCCCCACCCTTCACTATGTATTGTGAGGTTGTGATGGATACTCACAGGCTCGCCAGGGAGACCACGAGGACCCACTTCTCCATCATCGCCCTGAAAGACAGATGTTATCGGTGGGTTAACAGGCGCAGACGCCCTGGGCTCCGTCTTTCAGCCACTCAGCCTTAAGACTGTCAAGAGATTTGCGGGAAGTCTTAAGTTCAGTGTTAATTTGCATCCTTTTTAATTCTTTCTAAGAACAGCCGAAAACCTAGCGATGCAACAAGGTGGTGAGGAGCGGAGCAATAAATTCATCACTGAGGGCTGTTGGAACGTGAATTGCCAGGTGTGTGGTTTACAAAAGGTTTATGTATTAGTTTTCAAGAGGGATTTAGCTGGATAGCAAATCACACTCAAACTGCAGGGGTACAAGGGAGACACAGGTTAGTAGGACTCAAAGAACAGCATGGAAACAATGTGCCAAACCATCTGTCCTTCCATCTGTCTCTCTTTCAATCTCTATCTCTCCCTGACTGTCCAAATCCCTGACTGTCCAGCGCCTTGGAAATGTCCTCCCGATGTCAAAGGTGCTATAGAAATGTAATTTTATAATGTATCTCTCACTCTCTCTTTCTCACTCTCCGTATCTCTTTTTCTCTGTCTCACTCAATCACTTTCATTCCCTCGCTTTCTCACTCACTCTGTTTCTCTCACTGTCAGTCTCTCTCACTCTCTTGTCTCTCTCACTGTCAGTCTCTCTCACTCTCTTGTCTCTCACTGTCAGTCTCTCTCTCTCGTCCTCACTCTCTGTCTCACTCAGTCTCTCGCATTCATTCCGCTGTTCTCTTCCTCTCTATCTCTCTGTCTTCTTCAGTTTGTCGCCTTCCCTCTCTCGCTCTCTGTCTCTTTGTCTGCCCCAGGAAGTTCAGACCAGTCATTTGAAGGACAACAGTTCCATGACCACTGATATTCTGAGTCTCTGCCTAGTGTGAAGGGCACTGTATAATAATAATAATCCTTGCATTTGATATAGCGCTTTTCACATCTTATCGACGTCTCGAAGCGCTTCACAGAATATACTGTAAAGTGGAGTTTATTTGTGGGCGAAACACAGCAGCCAATTGCACACAGCAGCGTCCCCACAAACAGTCGTGGATTGAAAATGACCAATGTTATTATTGTGGGTTTTTTTGGACGGATTATTATTAGGCGCGTGTGTGGAGTAAGGAAACTTGCCCAAGATTTCGCCCTGACCTGCCTGGATTCGAACACAGGTCTCACGCTTGTTAGGCAAGTGCTCTAACCACTGAGCTACAGGAGCTCCACAATTTACCAATTTGTATGAGTACAAGCTGCTGCTGTTGTTGTACTCACTCGCTCTCCGTCCTCTCCAGTCGGTCCATGTGGTCCTTGTGGGCCTGAGTCTCCCTGAACGACACAGAAAAGAGTCATTAACATCCGATCGTCCGAGCCACTGGCAGCGAACAGTCTAACAATAATAATAATATGTGCATTTTGATGTAGTGCTTTTCACGTCTTCTAGACATCTCAAAGCGCTTCACAGAATATACTGTAAAGTGAATTGACTGTATGTATATGGGCAAAATGCGGCAGCCAATTGCACACAGCAGTGTCCCCACAAAGAGTCGTGGATTGGAAAAGACCAGTTTTTTTTTGGAGGGATTATTATTAGGCGCATGTGTATCTATGTGGAGTAAGGAAACTTGCCCAAGGACCCACTTCCTGACCTGCCTGGATTCGAATACAGGCCTCACGCTTGTAAGGCGAGCGCTCTAACCACTGAGCTACATGAGCTCCACATCATATTGCACAGCAGCGTGTGAGCAGACTGGTGTGTGCGGCACTGTGTGTGGCGCAAGTCTACGTTACTGTGTGGATGGCATTTGCCAAGAGGGATGCCCTCGCCAGGATGGCGCACAAAGAGACGCCACTTACTTACCCTGTTCCCCTTCTCACCAGGTAACCCCGGCAACCCATCAAAACCACGGTCGCCCTGCAGACCAACAGAAGGGATTCAATAACAAGCGCAACACCAACAACAACAACTTGCACTTATATCTCATCCTCCTCGCAGGGTAGCGTCTCGTAGCTGGTAACGTTGGAGTAGCCTGACTCCGAGCTGGAGGGTGGGTAGGTGGCCGTACGCACGGTCGGAGAGGATGATAATGACATTGATAATAATAATAATCATTGCGTTTCATATGGCGCTTTTCAGGTCTTCTAGACGTCTCAAAGCGCTTCACAGAAGCGATGCTGTAAAGTGAATTGACTGTATATTTTGCGGGCGAAACGCCGCAGCCAATTACGCACAGCATTGAATCACAAACAGTCGGGGATTGAAGTGACCAATTTATTATTATTTTGATTGATTTTTTGGAGGGATTTGGAGGGATCAGGCGTTTGGAGTAAGTAAACTTGCCCAAGGTTTTGCCCTGCCGGGAATCGAATCCAGGTTTCTTGTTTGGACGACAAGGGCTCTAACCACTGTTATCAGATGTTGTTAAGAGTATGTTATTAGAGTGCACAGGTCTTTCAACTCCTGCGTGTACAGCACACACTGGCTCACAGGGAACAATTTAACTCCGTCTGGTGATCGTGTGTGTCTGAGCGCCAAGTCCTGTGTGTGGGGGTAATTACAAACTAGTGCAACCACTGTGTATTTTGTAGGTGAAACGCGGCAGGCAATTTGAATTTGCACGCAGCAATATCCCACAAACAGCCATGAAGTAGGTGAGTGACTGATTTTATTTTGGGGAGTTTGTTGGCCAGGACAGAGAGAAACTCATTCTCTTTCTGAATAGCCATGCAGGACCTTTGTCATCCACCTGAACAGACGGAGAGCGACCTCGGTTCAACGTCTCATCGGAGACTGCGTCCAGCAGTGACCTGGAGCGTCAACTCAAAGTCCCCGACCTGGGATTTGTTTGCCCAAAGGGAGTAGGAGCGACTGGGGATAAACTGGAGGCTGGAAATAAATATCACACATTACCTTTGGTCCTGACAGTCCCGGCATTCCTCTCGCACCATCCGCCCCTGACCGGCCCTGCAGAGCAGACAGAGACAGTGTTAGTCACACTGTTTGTTTCAGTCGGTCAGTCAGGTATCTGACAGACAACCATCACTGTGCTTACGCGAGTATCCAAATCAGACTAACAGTTCCTTTCATATATATATATATGTATATATGTGTGTGTGTCACATGGACAAAGGCTGTCTAATACATGTAAGTGTCCATATATATGTATTTATATGAATTTGTGTGTGTGTATGTGCATGTTCGTGTGCATATGGGTGTGTTTAGGTGTAAGTATGTATATGCTTGTGTATCTGTGATAGGGAAACAGAGATGGCTCACCCTGCGGCCTGGCTTTCCCCCGGGGCCTGGGGGTCCCTGAATCCCTCGAGGGCCCTGTCACAAGAGAATGAACCATCACATACATGCTCCGTGTCATGCTGCGCACACACACCGTGTCACACCACACGTACACTCTGAGTCGCCACACACACGGTCCACACGTCAGGCCTCACAATCGCTCCAGATCACGCAACACAGATGCTCCATGTCATGCTACACACATGACGTGCTTCATTCACCTCACGCCTCACACGTCCTGCTCCGCTCTGCCTCATGCCACATTCGCGCTCCACGTCAGGTCACACACGCACAGTCACACGCACGCTCCGCCTCAGAGCATCAAACCCTGCTCTATATCACGCCACACACCACGTCACACAGACCAAGACTCCTCGGGGTGAAGTTGGCTGTAAATGTGACCACGAACCTGAGGCCCTGCGTCTCCAAAATCTCCCTTCAACCCCAAGCTGCCGGGCGGACCCTAGGAAGGGAACAAAGCGAGGTTAGAGTGCGAGCACGGAGTGAGAGACCACCCACGCCCTACAGAACAAAATATTTCTCAGCCCCCGTGCCTATGCTTACCCACTCCCCCACCCCCACCCACCCCTCCCTTCTGTCTCTGGTCAGACACCCCGTGTCCTAATGACACTCTCTGTACAGTATAACCTGCAGGTGTGACCATAACGTTCATATAATAATAATAACAATAATAATAATCCTTGCATTTGATATGGAGCTTTACACGTCTTTAAGACGTCTCAAAGCGCTTCACAGAGTATAGTGTAAAGCCAATTGACTGTATATTTTAGGGGCGAAACGCGGCAGCCAATTGCGCACAGCACTGTCGCGCAAACAATCGTGGATTGAAATGATCAATTTGCGATTGGGTTGTTTTACGAGGGATTATTATCAGGCGTGCAGAGTAGGGACACTTGCCCGAGCTTTCGTCCTGCCTAGAAGTCAAACTCACTTGCAAGGTGAGTGCAAGTCTCTCACTTGCAAGGTGAGTGCTCTAACCACTGGGCTGCAGGACTCCACATGACTTATACAAAATCCCGAGTTGCCGGCAAATCCGTAGAGAATCCAAATGAATCAGCAACCTGCACTGTACGTGCCTGTGTGCAGTTTAATGCACATGCAGTGACTGGTCGCGATCACGTTACCTCGTAAATGAGCGAGTAACGGAGGGCAAGATGGAGCTCCTGGTTAGAGCGCTCACCTGTGTTCGAATCCAAGTAGGTCAGGGCGAAACCTTGGGCAAGTTTCCTTACTCCTCACGCCTAATAATAATCCGTCCAAAAAACCCCACAATAATACATTTGAATCCACGACTGTTTGTGGGGACACTGCCCTAGCGCTATTGGCTGCCGCATTTTGCCCATAAATATACATATTCTATGTAGAGCTTTGAAACATCGATAAGATGTGAAAAGCACTATATCAAATGCAAGTATTATTATTATTATTAGGGGAACCATTAATACGCGAGGAAATCTATGTGTTTTGGATGGGAAACCGAATGATACTCAGGATGAATGTACAACTCAGGCTATAATATGATTTATAAAGATAAGGGTTACTGTATAAACACGGTCCGCATCACTCGCTCGTTCGCTGTGTTTTTGGTGATGATTTTAGCTCGACTTCCTGTCGTTACCGACTCACCCACCAGTGGGAAGCCTTTCTCTGCCGCTCGCTCATTGCTCCACACTCAGATCGACGGTCCCACAAAACTAATCCAGAGTGAAATCCAGCCGTGAAACAGTTCAGTCTGTGCTCAGCACGCTGACAATCAGGCCAGTCACCAACAGGGGGCAGCAGTCAGTGGTAATGGCACCATCCAATGGAGCCAGTGAACCACAGAAGGAGGCCATTCAGTGTTTGCTCCTCACAGATGCCAACTATCCATATCACACCTTCTAACACGCCACCTCCGCAAGTGTGTCAGCCTGGCACAGTGGTAGCTCTCTGGCCACAGAGGCAGAAGGTTGAGGGTTCAAGCCCTGCATTGGGACTTGAACTCACATGGTCTGAGGTGACACTCTAACCCAGTGCTGGGGGCCGGGTGTGTTACCAATAATAATAATAATAATAATAATCCTTGCCTTTGATATACAGGCTTTTCACATCATATCGACATCTCAAAGGGCTTCACAGAATATAGTGTAAAGTGAATTAACTGTATATTTGTGGGCGAAACACGGCAGCAGCCAATTGCGCACAGGGGCGTCCCACAAACAATTGCGCACAGGGGCGTCCCCCGTGGAATGAAAACGACAATTTTTTATTATTGTGGGGGGTTTTTTTGACGTTCTTCGGATGAGACGTTAAACCGAGCTCCCATTTAGTTCTGACGCTGGGAGAAACCCCTCTTGGTTTTTTCAAACAGCGCTGATGCAGTCTGACGAGAGGCGATAAGGCGAGCGACTGAACCAGGCTGAGTCTCCTGAGTCATCCACCTTCTCACTAGAGTGATATGAAAGGCCTCACACCCCAGGTCAAAGCAGATAATCAGATACTTACTAAAGGCCCCGGACGGCCAGTCAGCCCCATGGGACCAGATGGTCCTCTCATAGCCAGCTGTAAAACAAAACATTTCAATTAAATGTCGCCTGCCTCTGCCCGTCCCCCGCTCCAACCCCACCCCCACACTGACGCAGCTCCCTCACTCACACCACAGACCCTCCCATCCCGCCCAGCGCCTACCACTCCTTCTCCCTCTCGCGCACATACACACACACTGACCCGGGCCTGTTGGAGAATGGCCTGGGCTTGAGCTTCCTGAGCGGACACAGAGGGACCTTTATCTCCGCCACTCGCCCCAAACCGGAACTGCGAAGAGAGAAACAGTCAGGTTCAGCACGGATCTGGGCTCCAGCAGCACCCGCATAACAGCACCAGCACATCTCAAAGTCTCCTGATCCCAGCAGACACCGCGATCACAGACTACATGGACTATAACCTCAGAGGCCCCACTTGGGTCTTGAACCCACAACCTGACGCCTGACGGGAGAGTATTAGCCACATTTTTTACCTGACCATTTCAGCCATTTTGTGACTGTCCCACGGTGCGGAGGCGATCGATGGGCTCCTGCATGGTGCTGGAAGCGCTCTGAGACGCCGTCCAGCGTGGAGGGCGCTATATAAATCAAGGTTGTTGTTCTTGAATGTGTATGTGTGTGTGTGTGTGTGTGTGTGTGTCGCTGGGTCTGCTCCTGTGTGTACGGGATGTGCTACAGTTCCCAGGTGACAGGAACAATTCAGTGATTTGGAACCATGCAGATCACTTGCTGGGTGTGAGGATGAGGCGAGGCGTTTGATAAAGCACCTTATCTTGTCTTCGAGACGTCTCAAAGCGCTTCACAGAATACACTGGAAAGTGAATCGACTGTGTCTCTTGTTGGTGAAACGCGGCAGCAGATTGCAGCACAGCAGTAAACCCCAAGATGGGACTCGGGGGTCGATGGGGTGGGAGGGAGTGGGGAAAGCGGGGGTGAGGGGGGTGCAGGGCCTGGGGATTTGGAATGATCGCAGGCTGAGGTGGAGCGAGACCATGGATAGGAGCCGAGGGCGGCTGGAGCTGTTTGTGGCGAGAGGCCAAACTCCAGAGTCTGGAACCAGGATCTCAATCATTTATTGGAATGTTATCAAGTGTGGCTCATCCCAGAGCACGTGTGAAACGAACAGCAGCCACAGCTAGGTACACAACCCGCGTGTGTGGATGTACACAGCCTACGTGTGTTTGCGTGTACTCAACCCACACACCGTCCTTCCACAATCTGTTTGTTTGTGCGCCAAAAAAACCCACGTGTGTGTGTGTGTGCCTGTGTGTATATGCGTGCGTGTACACAACCCATGTGTACCTGGCGGCGTCCATCTACGTGCTGATGAGCGCTTGGATTTTATGAGGTAAGATATGCAACACTGTACCACAGATTCCCTTGTGTTAAATCTCGGATTGAATCTACAATGAAACGGCCCATTTGTTTTACGCTAACCACTGCTGGCCCAGGCATTGGACTCCCATCAGATGGTCTGTCAGCGAGGACGCCCGCCACCACTTGTCATTAATCACTGACAGCGTTCGTTATCGACATAACTCGTCTCTAACTCCTGGCACCGCTCGTCTTTAAACTTCAACATGACAGGTCACTAACTTCTCACGTGACTTGGCAATAACTTTGTTATGGCTGGTCGCAAACCTCCTCCCCCGTCTGTTCGTTCGTTCGTTCGTTCGTTCGTTCGTGCGTCCGTCCCCCAATACCTCCCCAACGCACAACTCAGTTAACTCCTGACATAACTTGTCATTAACCGTTGACAGATACCGATTGTCTTTAACCCCTACCAATATGAGTGATCGTGGAACCACAACCTGACTCACATTAAACCCTGAAACGCCTCATCCTTAATAATAATAATAATCTTTGCATTTGATATAGCACTTTTCACGTCTTCTAGACGTCTCAAAGCGCTTCACAGAATATACTGTAAAGTGAATTGACTGTATATTTGTGGGCGAAATGTGGCAGCCAATTGTGCACAGCAACGTCCCCCACAAACAGTCGTAGATTGAAATGACCAATTTTATTATCGTAGTTCTTTGGAGGGATTATTATTAGGCGAGTGTGTTGAGTAAGGAAACTTGCCCAAAGTTTCGCCCTGACCTGCCCAGATTCGAAACACAGGTCTCATGCTTGTGAGACGAGTGCTCTAACTACTGACCTACAGGACTCCACGACCCTAAACCCCTACAACAACTCGTCATTAAACCCTGCTTAAATTATCGTGAAACCTCAGCCCGACTCATAAACCCTGACACGACTTGTCATTAAAGCTTCCGATTACTGCAACGACCTGCATTTTTACAACTGCCAGCCCCATCCTTCACCCCCCTTCCTCGGGGTAGCCAACTCAAAGTGTTTAACAGCGGCGTCAGAAGGAGGCAGTTTGGTGGATCCATTGACATCACCTCCCTGCCCACAGCTCAGATGCACACGTCCCTTCCATTGAGTGATAGATCCTGCTCATCACAGCGCATTGGGACGTCCTCCTGACGTGAAAGGCGCGACACACAAGTGTAATTTTGTTGTCGTTACCTGTATGCAAACTAATCGAGGTTTGACTAGACTCACAAATGCATGTTCACAAACGCAGGCACCCAGGTAATGCCTTCCAGCAGCTGTTGGCCCCAAGGCCTAGAATTTCCTCATCAGCTAATCTGACAGACAATCTGCCTTCAGCCCTGATGGGAGGACCTCTACAGGGCAGCTTGTGATGTGCCAGCCATCCTTGATGGTCTTGAGGGAAGGACTAACACCATGCGCCAGCCTCGCTCAGCATCATCTGCTTAATCCAGGTCCTCGATCGAGGGGAATTGGGAATGAGAATGCAAAGCCAGCTCAAGGATGCTGAGGGACAGGTTAGCCTGCCCAACCGCCCGCCCACCCTCCACCCTCTCCCTCCATCCCTTCCTCGTCCTTAACCACTGATGGACTTATCATTAACCGCCACATGACTGGTCACTCTGGTCACTACAGACTTGCTGAAGTCACTCACCGGCAGCATGAGCATGGTCCCTGGGGGTCCTGGTAATCCATCAGCTCCCGGCAGGCCAGACCGGCCTGACAGCCCCTGGCGTCAGAGAAATAGACATTTGATCAGCAAACGCAAACCATTCAGAGCCACACGCCACACCCAGTCACACCAGCCATGCAAAGAGCAACACAACGACTCCAGCAACTCCAGAAAATGGCCCCCTTCACTTCTCGCACTCTCTCTCGCGCGCTCTCTCGTTCTCACACATCGCAACATCTATGAGGTCTTCACGGTAATTGTTGTCAGATATTACGATGATGTTAATGGGCCAAGGTGCTACTGCATGGACAGACCCTCCCACATACACACACACACACACACACACACTCACCACCCCACCCACACATATACAACCACAATAACAAAATGACATTTATAGAGCGCCTTTCATGTCAGAAGGATGTCCTAAGGCACTGACAAGACAAGACACACACTCTCACCCCCAACAAACACACTCACCACCCCACCTACACACACAAACACACACTCCACACACACATAGTACATGCACAGTCCATCACTCTCCATCCACCCACCCAACACAGAAATATACATGGAAAGAGCGCGTTATTTAGGGGAATGCCTCAAGACAAAAGGGTGGAACCGCTTTCCAAGAATGTGACAGTAATATTCACCTGAGCAGACACAGCCGGGAGCTTGACTTAACGTCTCATATAACCGGAGTGTTAAGTGTTAAGACTGTGATCGCCAAGTTCCTGGCGTGGGGCTTGGAACACAACCGTCTGGTTGTGACATGTGAGACCGGGATCTGAGAGTGGATTCATCCCGAGCTCCATCCCAGAAAAATAACCAAACCACCCCCTCTCCCACCCCCACAGGGACATGTGAACCCTTCGGTCTGTTGTTCTGACTCAACTAGCAGAAAAAAAAGCAAGTGAAGCTAAACCAAAATCACATGTGGAAAATGATCGGGTTAAATTTGCAGCGTCTCACGTGCTAATTATCACATGGAACAGTTTATGCGGTAGTGGCGGGGGGAGGGGGGGCAGAGGAATTTCACCCCGTTGAGCTTTTGCAGCTTGCTTGCTTGCAGTGTTGGTGAATGCCCACAGGGGGGCAGCAGACATCCTGCGCACATCGTGGGCACAGATGGATGGATGGACGGACAGACGGACGGACAGAGCAGAGCAGCCAGAGATGACCCAGCGAGCTCCTCTCGACAAGAGAAGTGAGTTTGAGCAGCCGCCTCTAACCCTTCCGTCAAATCGTGTGTTGTACATTCTGCCTTAACAGTTTTGGAAACGAGTCTCTGATAGTTTACACGGAACCGAAGCCTTGGTAGCCACGGTCATCAGAAGATCGGGAGAAGGGGGTTTGGCGTTCACTGCAGCCCACTCGGCCAGCCTCTGGGGGTTACCCTGACATGTGGATTCGCCTCCACTCACTCCAGTCTCGCCGTGCCCCTCCCTCCCTCAGAATAGGGTGGGGGTAATTCACAGGAGACAACAGGGGGTGCGGAAAAGGCTGACACGTACAGGTTGGGAGGGAAAGAGAGATTGAGCAAATCAATCAATCAATCAATCAATCAATCCAAACTTACATTTATATAGCACCTTTCGCGTCGAGAGGACGTCCCAAGGCACTGTACAGTCAGGAAGGGACAAGAGCAGGGGGGGGAGGGCTCGGGGCAGGATGAAGAAGAGTATGAAAATTGACTGTATATTTGTGAGCGAAGATGGATGGTGGTGGAGAGCGGGGGTGGGGGTTGGGGGAGGAGAGTGACTGAGGAGCAGACAATTGAGAGAGATTAGGATACAAATAAAAGGTTAGAGAGAGAGGGTGGTGGGTAGGGTGGGGCGAGAAATCAACCAAGGCTCCTCTGGTCCTGATCGCTATTCAGAGAGAACCTTCCCATGTCCCTCTCCGCTCCCATCCCATGTGTGTATGTGTGTGTGTTGGAGGTGGGGGGAAGTGATGACAGTATGGGGGTTACTAATCTCTCTCTCTCTCTCGTGTTTGAAATTCTCACTGACACTCTCTCACCCATATGAGGAGACATTCCCCCTTCCTTCAACCCCTCCTTTCCCTCCCCCTTCACCGCCCCCCCCCCCCCACCCCCACCCCCTACCCAACATCCCTTCACCAATAGAAAAGAAACAAGAAGTCAAGGAAGGAGGGACAGAGCCTGGACATTGGGAAATGATTATTTAAATAGAGGATTGAACTCCAGCTGTTATTTCCATCAGCACGTTCCTTTTTGGCCAGAGCAAGAACAGGGTAGAAATGATTTAATTACTCCAGTATCCTGGCAAGCCTCTGGCTGGCTCAGAGCCTGATTACTCCGGCAATGCGCCGGGCGCTTGCGGGGGTGGGAAGGGGGTGGAGGGGGGGAATGATAAATAGCTCGGACTTACTCTGTCGCCGGGGTCGCCAAAGGGGCCTGGGGGTCCGGGTGGGCCCGAGTTGCCGGTTCTACCCTAGATAGGAGACAAAGGACACGGAGAGTGTGAGGCGCCAAACGCAAAGCGCGAAGCTGGTGTGCGACCAGCTCAACACAGAGCTGACCCGGTGGTCAGAGTCCGTCCTCTGTCAGAAGAGACAGAGACACATGTTACTAATCGCAGCTCAGTGTACAAGCAAGAGGAAGCACATGGTTGGATTGTGACTTACAGATGGACCTTCGGGCCCAACAGGACCCTCGATCAGCATTCCCTGCGTTAAGACAAATAAGACGATTAATCATCCCCGCCCACTAATAACAATAATAATATTAATAATCACACGCACACAGCGGCACAGAGCGCCAGGCAGACACACATACACACACCCACCCACACAGTCACACACACACACACACACACACACAGTAACTCAAACACACAAATGCACAGTAACACACCCACGCAGGTGAGACCCCAGGTAAACGTGTATTTTCACAGCGCCTGGTCGTGCACGTTCAAAACATTTTATCGGTAACTATTGGCAGGTGTAGTGACTGTTTTCGCCGCCAATTTGCACACAGCAACGTCCCACAAACAGCCGTGCAGTGAGCGACCAATTCTATCGCGAGGTAATTTGTTGGCCAAGACACCAGGAGAGAGAAATTCCCTTCTCTTTTCCATTAGTTACCACAGGATCTTCGAACATGCAACTGAACAGGTGGCCGGGAGCTCGGTTTAACGTTTCAACTAAAGGACAGCATATACCCCACCACCCCACCACCCCACCTACCAGACCTGCACTGGAGCATTAGCCTAGAACATAGGCTCCGGATCTGGATGAGGGGCTTGAATGCATATCCCTCGGACTCGCTCCTGTTCCCTCCCCATATCCCAGGTCTCCCGTTCTCACCCCGGCGTTGCCCAGACTTACCGGCTCAATGATGGCTGGCTCCCCTTTTTGTCCCTTCTCTCCATTCCCCTGCTGGTGTCAAAGAAAGAACCATCCAATCACTGGAGAAATCAAAAGCGTCTCAATAAAAGTGAGATCACTTTCACCATCCAGCCCAGGCTAGAGACAGAGTAAATCTCCCTAATACAATAATAATCCTCGCATTTGGCACAGCTACTTATCACGTCGGAAAGGACGTCTCAAAAGCGCTTCACAGGATTTACTGTGAAATAGAGTGACTGCATTTGTAGACAAATGTGGCAGCACGATTACGTACAGCAAGGTCCCACAGACAGCCATGGAATGAATGACCCATCTTATCCAGGAGGGTTGTTGGCCTATTCTTTTGAATAGAGTCATAGGATCTTTAACCACGACCTGAACAGTCAGATGGGACCGCGGTTTAATGTCTCATCCGAAAGATAGCACCATCCATAATGTAACACCCCCCCAGCACTGCACTGGAGTGTCACCTTGGACTGTGTGCGTTCAAATCCCCTCTACAACCTGCTCTATCCCATGACCGGCTGTCTTAATTCAAATTCCGTGCTCTTTTCCCACCCGCTCCCACCTCCCCCCGACCCCTTCCCCCGTGTGTGCTTGTCTAATTTCCCCTATAATCTTCCCCAGTCAGACATGCCTCCCCCAGACCCACTGACAACACTTGCTTTGCTGACCTCCCATCGCTGCCGATGTACAACAGTCACCTGAGAGCTACAGAGAGCGGACAGTGAGGGCAGAGCTCTGTGTCCTGCTCAGGAGGCAACACTCACTGTAAAGGATACCCACCCTGGCGTAATCGGTTTCAATTATTGCCGGGATTCCATCGATCTCAGATTCGGTCTCATCGTAATCGTAATCGTAATAAGTGTACATCTCTTCCAGATTCTCGTCCGTGACAATTGACTCTTTGAAGGTATTGTTCTGATCCTCCTCCTTGTTCCTCGACTCCTCCACTGTCACCTGGAGAGGGTGGTGGGGGGGGGTTGGGTATAGAGTAGGGGAAGCGATAACATGGGGACGGTATGTGATGAGGCGGAGGAAAGAATGGGGTGGGAAAAGGACAGGCAGAGCAACAGAAAGTCAGATAATGGTTCCAGCACAGTCAGTGCCTGCAGAGAATGGACAAGCACTGAGGCTCGTTGTTGACAGCCAGTGACATTTCAGCACTGGCTATGGGATGATAGCGATCCAATAATCCCAATGGCCCTTTTCTTCCCAGTTTGAGGTGGTGTTTTGGGGCCAGATGATAAATGGTGGCTTTCAGGGACAACAGGAGGTCATGGTAAACGTGGGGATTGGGGCTCAGCCCCCCACTAACCCCCACCCCTCCACTTCAGCCCACCCCATATAGCAGTTCCCCCCACCCCCTTGCCCCTATCCTCCCGATGGCCAGAACTTCTGGGCTCTGTGGGCAGTCACCACCCTGTTCTTGCAAGAACCAACAGCCATGTTGGTGGAGGGGTAGGGGGGGGGGTGGAGCTTGTAGTGTGTGGTGGGGGGGCGAAGTGGAGAGGGGGAGGCTGAACGATCAGGACCCCAATTCTCACGAGTTTAGCCGTACACACTGCACACACTCAAGCTCGTTGCAGACGCACCCACAAACACTCACACCTATATTCCCACACATAGACACCCTCGAGTACACACCTCGCTGTAGTTGCTTGTTGTTCCGTGGGTGACAGAGAGCTCGGGGCCCGCAGTGCTCCCCGCAGCTGTGGGATGCTCTTCGATGTAGTTATAGTCATCGTAACCATACGGATAATATTCGACAGTCAACTCCTCTGGCTTGTCCGTTACGTCCACCACTGAGATCTCCCCCTCTGCGTTCCCCGTTTCCTCTTCTTTGCTCTGAACACAGGGAGTGAATATGGTCAGTGTCAGCGTCCGCGGTAACGTGCCCTCGGTGCCCGCAGTGACTGGCCCATGGAAACGGTGCCCACGGTAACGGAGCTCAACAGGAATGGTGACAATGGTTCCCGTGGCGACTGCCCATGGTGACCGTGCCCATGGCAATGGCATCTATGGCGACGGTGCCCATGGAGACGGTGCCCATGGCGACAAGGGATGTTATGAGCAGGAGACATTAGATGATAGGGTTCACAAGATCAGTTCGGATGAAGGAGAGCCTTTGGCCCACCTGATCCCCAACCCTCCAATAAACCCACCCTCCTGACCCCCATCATGGTATCAAGGTGTTTCATAAATGAAAGCTCTGCTGGTAGCCTGGTCCAGGCCGATCATAAGCGCAGTTGAAGAGAAAGGGCTTCAGGTGCGACCTGAAGATGGGGAAGGACAGGGAGAGGCGGAGGAGTTTAGGGAGGGAGTGTAATAGGGAGACATTGCAGTTTGGCAAGAACTGGGGTAATCAGGGTACGAAGTTTGGTGCAGGTGAGAATGCGGACAGCGGAGTTTTGGATGAGCTGAATTTTGTGAATTGTGGAGGAGGCATATGGGATGAGCAGCTTATGGGATGAGGTATTGATGGAGACGGGCAATGTAGCAGAGATGGAAGAAAGCGGTGCTGGTGAGGCTCCAGATGTGGGGGGAGGAAGGTTAACTGGGGGATTGAACCTGATGGCTAAGTTGGGCAGGAGTTCGGAGAGTTTTAAGGTGGGGTAAGTTGAGGATCTGAGGAGAAAGAGGAGGGGGCCAAGGCTGGATCCTTGTGGTAACCAGGGCAGAAGCGAGAAGAAAAATCATATGCAGAAATGTAGTGCTGGTGGTTCGTGAGGTAAAACAACAACAACAACCCAGTCTGGACAAGTCTCAGTGGTGACATGGCCCATCTCTACAGCCCTAAGCGAGAGCCAAAGGATGGGTGGTGAGGTGGGGGTCGTCACATGGGCGAGGTGGGGTTGGGGCAGGAAAGGGGGCGCCCCAGGAACCTTGGCTGAGAGCTGGGTGGGCGCCACAGCAAATGGCCTCTCTGAAGGGCCATCTGACGCGGAGCCACAGTGAAGCTCACACATCGTGTCTCATTCCTGCCACACACTCCATGGGGACGGAGCCTGCGTCGACGAGAGCGAGAGACCATGTTATAACCAAACCTGGTGCACAAAGAGAGACTGGGACAAGCTCTCACACAGGGCGCGCTGTTCAGAGGGAGGACAGCTTCCCTCTGTGCTTACTTACCTCCAACACCTCGGTGTCTGTCGGCCCCTCCCACAATATGGGTTCCTCCCCTTCCCCCTCGATGTTGCCGGTGACTTGGTCCGTGATCTCCCTGTACTCTGGCTCCATTGTCGTCTCGTCGTAATCGTACATGAAGTTTTCATACTCGTAGTAATAATTATCCTTCACATCCTGCCACGAAAGGGATTTGACCTCACTCAGAATAGTACCCGCACTCGCGCAAAATAATCACTTCGAGGAGCGTTACACAATACTGTCGTGAAATGAGGTGAAAGTCAGATGCCAGGTGCCAAGGAGGTCCTGAACTTCTTCACATCAGAAATAGTACAACATCTTTTTGGCTCCCTCCCTCCCTCCCACACCCCCCACCCCGCCCACCTACATCCTGCAACCCTTCACCCACATCTTCTAAAACTCCTCTGCTGTCCCACTACCCCCTGCCTGCACTCCTCTGCCCCATATCTACCACATCTCTCAAAACCCTCGCCAATCAGATGAAACTTCACCCTCGTCACCTCGGCTGCTGGCCACCCAACTGCCACTCTTCCCTCCCACACCCCCTCCACCACATCACCACCACCACCGCAGTTACAGTCACCCTGCCCCTCTCCTCTGGCACCATGCCCATCCCCTCAAAACCACATTATTGCTCCCCCCCAAAACATAACCTCCGTTGACACATCAAACTTCATTAACTTCCAGCCCATCGCCAAGCTTTGCTCTTCCCTTTAAAGTACCACCTAATTTCATGTGTGTGGGTGTAAAACTGAGGGTGTGTGTGTGTGTGTGTCTTGGTGTGTGTGAGAGAGATTGTATGAGTGTCTGATTGTGTGTATGTGCATGTCTGTGAATGTATATGTATAGAGTGAGTGTGTATGTGTGTGTATGTGTGACTGAACGTGGCTGAACGTGTGTGTCTGCGAGATGGCGTGTATGCGCGTGTCTGTGTACATATATATGTGTGACAGCGCGTGTGACAGAGAGTGCGCGTGTGTGGCTGAGTGTCTCTGTGTGTGTGTGTGTGTGTGTGACATGCGAGCCAGGTGGGCTCTAACTGTTTACGCAGAGGGCCTGACAGTTTCCGGTGTGTGGGTGGCAGCTGGAATTCTCAGGCTCCAGTGAGAGGCTCTTATACTCCATCTGCCCAAAACACACATCCCGACATTCCAAACACTTCACAGGCAATTGCTGCTAAGTGGAGGGACTGTGTGTTTTGTGGGCGGACACAGTAGCCAATTTGCACACCAATGTTCCACAAACGGCCACGAAGCGAGTGATTGATTTTATCTGGGGGAACTGTTGGCCGTGAGAGGGAAGAGAGAAAGAGAGAGAGAGGGAGGGAGAGAAACTCCTTTCGCTTCTCAAATAGCGTTAACAACAACAACGACAGCAACAAATTCCATTTGCTCTTCATGTCAGGAGGACGTCCCAAAGAGCTTAAAGTCCACCTGAAAAGACAGGCGGGATCTCGGTTTCACGTCTCGTCCGATGTATAGCACCCCTGACAAAGCAGCTCACCCCCAGCACTGTGCTGGGGGTGTCTGTTGTCCTAGACTGTGAACTCAAAGTCTCGTGGTGATGTGGGAGCCAGCACAGAAGATGCACGCTGTCAGCGCTTGAAGCTGTGAGGGGGTAACAGGGTGGGAGAATTCTAGATGGATTTCTGCTGTTCACAGGAGATGGGCAGCAGAGGAGTTAGGCTCTTGTTAATATCAAGTCCTCTTTCCTCTCTGAAAACAATCACAATCACACCTACTACTTTCACTGAAGCGTATCCGGCTTCAAAGTTGGGGAGCATTGAGGGACAGGGATGGCCCAGAAACAGTGAGATCAGAGGAAGCTTTCAGTGGGTTGTGATGTCTCACTCCGCCCCGAGATCGCAACAGTCCGTGGTGGGACGTGCAGGGAGTTAGTTACCTGCGGAGGGAGGCCAGTGGTGGCGGCTGCTGGGATGTGGGCTGTAGGGCGTTCGGAAGTGTTTCTGGGGTCCGAGGGCCTAGAGCGGTCACTCACCTCATAGTCCGGCTGGTTGGGTTCCTGGGACTGCACGGGCTCGGGGATGGGGTTCTCGCAGTCCGGGCTGTAGTGTTCACAGTAATCGAACGCCGCTCGGTGATCTGATACCAGCATCAGCTGCTGGATATCCCCCTGCACAACACAAGAGAATGGTTCATTATTGACACTCAGTCCGCCCAGACCCCAACCCCACATACGTCCACCCACCCACCCCACCCATCCTGACATATCCCCAACCAGCACCTACATTTCACACCAGGTCTCCCACTCCCTCGATCTCCTGCTCACCTCTCCCGCAAACCTGACAGAATTGCACCCTACCACACCCCCATCTACCCACCCTAACCCACACCTTGCCCCTAACCCCCAATAAATGCTCACAAGCCCAATCCCACACTCCTCGCACCTCATCCCAAGCCCCGACCAGCGCTCTCCCTCCCTCCCCCGCAACTGCTCACTTCGAGATGGTGACAGTGAGAAGCAGAGATGGTGTGTTTGTGTGTGGTGGAGGGGGGTGCGGGGGGGAAGAATTTCAGGGTAGAGAAGGGAGCATTGATAGGGGCGGGGAGAGTAATGCCTTTTGATGGCTGAAATTCTGCACGGTTGCACAACGACTAACCCTCACTGTGCTGGACCCACACTGATTGGGTGGACCTGTCTCTCTCGCCAGCCCTGTTGTCATACATCAGCCTCGCAGAGACATGCCTGATATCCTCCCAAAAACCACAGCTGTTGCTGTAATGGAGCCAACAGGCAGTTCGTGAACTCTCTGAGATACCAGTTTTCGAAGTGCTCAGGATTAAGGTTAAATTCTGCAAACCAGGACTTAATTGCATAGATTATTTTAATTGAGTGTTTGCTCTTTCCCTACCAAACTCCGCCTCGTCTCCAGTCCCCCTCTGGTGTAGCCTCTGGTGACAGTAAGTCCCCAGGCCTAGTTTGGCTCATTTCAGGGGCTCTAAAATAATATTAACAGCAGATTTGCAGTAAGAGCCCTTGCAGTTCACTGTGTCTGCCAATTATATAATACATTCCGTGGATGAAATGCAAATATTTATTGGATACAAATTAATTTGCTTAACTCTACATGAAGTACAGCCTGTCGGTACAGGCCCGGTCCATGCTGGGAGTGTGGATCTGCTTTGGCTTGTGTGAGTAAAACGCTTTGAGATGTGAGTGGCACTAGACTATAAGGATTATTATCAACATTAAATCTGAAGCGAAGCAGTCCTATTGGCAGAGAGTCAAAAGTAGGTGAGAATTAGTTTGGTGTTAAAAATGGATGACGGTTGCCATTCGATCAACACTGATTTATTTGCGTCATAAACTCACTCAACCAAAAGCCCCCTCCCCACCCCCTCGCAAAACACCCTCCCATTGTGCGTGGTGATGACTGGTTTTGTTGGGACAAGTGACAAGACAACAACCACAACAACAATGACACTTGTAAAGCGCCTTTCACATCAGGAGGACGTCCCAAGGCGCCGGACAGTTACTGCTTCAGACCCGAGCTGAAGACAGGTGGGGAGGAAGTGGGTGGAGGATAAGACAAAGAAGAGGTTCCTGGGAAGCAATGGGTGAAGCAGGGCCATGGATCAAGAGCCTTATGTAGGTCAGGAGACTGGAGGCAGCTCAAGCCACACTGTAACCACAGCTGGTTCTTCTTAAGTGCAAACCCATATTTGGCAGAAAGAAGTCAAATGTTAGTTTTTATAGCGGTCACCCAAGCATTCAGTAAAGGCTCTGCCCATTAGCCATGTTTTCTTAGAACATAAAATGGCCCTCAATAGAAACCTCAGCAAACATAAGAGAAGCTCTCTCCTTCTCTCTCTCGCTCACACACACACACACACACTCTCATGCTTGCTCTCACACTTTTTGTTTTGTTCACCCTGTCGGCCACTTTCCCTTCCTCTCTCTCATTTTCTCTGTCGCTCTCTGTTGCTCTCTCTTGAGTGCCTTTCCGTGCCTGACTCTCTCTCGCTTCGGGACGTCCTTCCAACGTGAAAGGCTCTAGCTATAAAAATGTAATTTTGTTGTTGTTCCTCTGTTGTTCTCCTCTCGCTCTGTCTTTCTCTTCTAATGTGCGCAGTGACGTATGTCAGTTACTCTTCACAAAGAAGAGTCCAAGGCCTGAAATGAAATTCCGCCTAGTCTCAGCCGGTCCGACCTTTCTGCTGTACGTTTATGATGGTGCAAATTCGTGAACAATCCTAAAATCTTGAAGCCGGTTTCATTTTGCGAGCAGATTGTGAATTGAGCCTGGATTTAAGGTTGTTGCTCAATTCTGCACCGATTGTTGGAATTTTTCGGCCTGATGGGCTGGAATTTAAAAGCCTTTGAATTTTTCGTTTGTTTGGAGGATAGCGCTCGCTGAGATATTCAGGAGATGAAAAGAACTGCAAATAGCAGATAACCAGAGTGTGCCGCGGAGTGGGGTGGGGGAGGGAGGGGTCGGTGGGCTGCATCGTCGGGAGTTCTATCCGTCAAGGTGAGACGTCGTTAAGCCCGTCTGTGTCTGTTTAGGGGGACGTGAAAGATTCAGCAGCACTCTTAAAAAATAGAACGGACTTTACCCCGGCGTTCTGTCCAGAGACTGTGCGGAGGGGGGAGAAAACAGGTGGGGTCCTGTAGCTCAGTGGTTAGAGCACTCGTCTTACAAGGGTGCGAAACTGCGTTTTGAATCCAGACAGGTCAGGGCGAAACCTTGGGCAAGTTTTCTTACTCCATACACCTAATAATAATCCGTCCAACAAAAAAACTCGAATAAATTGGTCATTTCAATCCATGACTGTTTGTGGGCCACTTCTGTGCGCAATTTGCTGCCGCGTTTTTGCCCACAAGTATACAGTAAATTCACTTTACAGAAAAGTGAAGCGCTTTGAGACGTCTACAAGACGTGAAAAGCACTATATCAAATGCAAGGATTATTATTATTATTATTATTACTAAATGAAGAGCAGAATCAGACCGGGGGTGCTCAGTTGATGGACCAAACGTGTGTGTGTGTGTGTATATGTACGTGTGGGCAAAGCAGGCTGTCCAGCATGCTGTGCAGAACAGCCAAAGAACACACACTGAACAGGAGATAGACCCAATGGCTGACTGAGTTCAGGCACTCGATTGCACGGCTCAGTGACGTTTTGTTTGTTGAGTCTACTGACTTGCAGAGCTCACACACCAGACCAGACACCACCTCCAAAGCAGTGCCCTGCAAACAGCCATGAAGTGAATGATCAATGTTATCTGGCGGCATTTCAGCCCTTAGACACAGACTAAAGGCAAAGGCCAACACATACCCACCCACACACACATATCCTCCAGAGCTCAATGTGGGTCAACACAAAACGATAGTTCTCTGACCCACCTGTAGTAGGCGCCACTTGCTGGTGGTAGGTTCATAAATAAATTGAGGGACACGTTTTGAGAAAGACCGCAAATAATTCCCCCAAATGTGCTGCAAAGATGTCGATACAGATGTGAACTTCGAACAATTGATTCAAAACAAAACATCTGCCCGGAGTTCATTGAGTTGAATCCCTCGTAGATGAAAGCTAACAGTTTAAACTCAAGCTCCATTATAAAGTGACATCTCTTTGGGATTTATAACTTGCGCTTTCCCTGGCACTGACCTCTTACCATTTGTAAACGATGCGTTCACAGGCTCGGGCAGCCAAATACACACAGGAAACAGATCTGATTAGAAACATGAACACATTTTAGTGGAGATTTGATTTGTTTTCCAGTCAGTTGCTGAAGTCCATAGGCAAACAACAATGTCAAGGGGCAGGCTCGAGGGGCTGTATGGCCTACACCTGCTCCTAATTCCTGTGTTTCTATGTGTGTGTGTCTAAGTGTGTGTGTGTCTGTAAGTGTGCATGTGTATGTGGGAATTGTGTAAGTGAATGTGTGTATCTGTGAGTGGGTATTCGTAAGAGAGTATGTGTGTTTGTGTTTTATAACGTGTAAGTGAGTGAATTTGTGAGACTGAATAAGCAGATCTTAGTACAGGTAAATCTTATCTAAAGGATGGCATCTCAGAGGCAGGGGCTTGAGAGGCTGAATGGCCTAATCCTGCTCCTAATTCTTATGTTGTTATGTCTCTCTCTGCCTCTCTCTCTTTCTCTCCCCCTACTCTCTCTGTCTCGGGGGGTATTGGGGAGGGGGGAGGGGCGAGAGGGGAGAGGAGAGAGAGGTGGGGGGAAGGGGAGAGGAGAGAGTGACAGGGGGTAGAGAAGGAGGGGAGGAGAGGGGAGCGCAATGCGGCAGCTAATTGCACCCAGCGACGTCCCCACAAACAGCCTACAGTTGTGTGTGTGTGGGTGAGTGGGTGGGTGGGTGGTGGGGTGATTAACTGTGATTCAACGCGGGGCTCCCGCAGCGTTGCATTAGAGTGTCAACGTAGATCGTGACCTCAAAGTCTCGTCACAGTACAACCTTCTGACTCAAGAGACGAGAGAGCATGACTTGTTCTGCTCATTGCTGTGGGGATTGAGGACTGATTAAATCTTTAGAAATGGGAATGAATGGGGTTGGATCCATTGGGATTGTGTAGAATGGCGGTGAATGGCTTGGTGATGGGTGCAATGCTTTTCCTTCATGCTTTAATCTATTTGGAATGGGAGCTTCATACTTTTCCAATTTGATTCCAGCTCTGGCTGCAATCGAGAATTGGATCATTGGTCATTGCCCAGAGCGGGCTACATCTCACTGACATTGGTGGAGGGGGGTGAATGGTGGATATTTGGATTATTTTGGCTGATTGAGAGAGTTTGCTTCTGGTTCTGATTAGTGGCTGCCTTGGTATCCACGGTAACCTGCGGTCCCCAGTCTAACATACAGTTCAGGAGCAGTGCGGAGAACTGACTCCTAGAAAGCAGGTGACTCATGGCAACGTGTGAACGGCACATTTTTCGCTACCTTCAATGACAGAATAATTCCACGCAGAAACAGGCCATTCAGCCCTGGTCCATGCCACACTTTATACTCTACCTCTTCTACAGTCTTCTCCCAAACACCCTCTATTCCCTTCTCCCTCATGTTGAGCTGTTTGGATCCGGAATGCATTCCCAGCAAGGGCGGTGGAAGCTGATTCATTAACAGCTATTAAGAGAGATATGATCACTATTCGGGGGAGGAAAAGCTTGTGGGGCTAGTGGCGGAGAGTGGGATTGACTTGGACAGGTCTTTTCAAAGAGCCGACACAGAACACGATGGGCCAAATGGCCTCCTTCTGTGCTGTTGATGCTTTTTGCTTCCCACCTCCCCCCACCCCAGCGGTGATTGCCACCGTCTCACCACTCTCCGCATGAAAAAGTATTTTCAAAGCTCCCTGTTAGAGAACGCTCCATGCTACTGTACTTAAGCTGACACTTGCTATGGACTCACCAACAAGTGAAAACAGCCTATTAATATCCACCTTACCCCCCCCTGGCTCAGTGGTAGCACGCTCGCCTTTGCATCACAAGGTTAGAGGCTGTTTCAAAAGTCGCCTAAAGCGTTTCACAGGTTATACTGTAAAGTGTAGTGACTGTGTACTTTGTGGGCAAAAAACAGTAGCCAATTGGGCAAAGCAATGTCACACAAACAGCCAAGGAGTGAGTGACTAATTTTACTCAAGGATTGTTGGCCGGGACAACGGGAGAAGGAAACTCCCTTCTTTTTTCGAATAGTGCCACGGATCGTTAATGTCCACCTGGACAGGCAGACAGGATCTCGGTTTAACGTCTCATCCGAAGGCTGGCACCTCCGACCATACAGTGAGGGTTTGAACCCCTAACCTTCTAAGAGGTGAGAGCGCTAGCACTGAGCCAGGCTGACACAAACACACACACACACACACACACAAAAAGCCCGCGTGAATCTGGAGGAAGCTCCTTTAAAAGAACTGGTTGTTTATTTGTTGTAAAAAAGGTCTCGCAAATTTTTCCAGCGACGTCAAGTTTAAGCTAAGGTGAGCTCAGGCCGGTTTAGCAGCTGTGCGGCAGGGACAGATGCTCACTAACGATGGAGCATGTCTGGGTCAGGACAGGGGGAAGAGTGATATCATTTCAGTCTGAGCAGGTTAGCAGAGCCCCGCATTTGTTCGGACGCTCGTTACAATACTTTCCATTCCGTCACTCGTCGTGACTCGCTCCAGAATATTCCATGTCTGAGCGGCCAGTCTGGAAACAAAAAAGGGGCCAGTGCTGTACACATGACTGCCTCTGCCGTTTGGCTCTGTTGCTTACTTTGGGTCTCAGGGGCTCCTGTGTTTAATGTGCTTCCTTCTCTGCCGCGCACACCTCTTCCCCCTGCACAACATCGCTGCCGGCCAGCAGCCCTGGCTCTCAGTCCCCACTGGCTCCATCCAATCCTCACTGACACCAGCCCCCAGCACAACACAAGCCACCAACACTCGTCCCAGCCTCTCTACCCCGTCTGTAAACCGCTGTGAGCCACTCGGCACCTCCACACTCACTGCACACTGACACACTAACTCACCCCCCACACTCATACTCATCACACACTTACTCACCCCCACTTACACTCATTGTGCATCCACTCACACTGATTGTACACTTATCCTACACCTCCACTCAGACTTACACACTCGCTCACCCCCACACACTTACAAGCTCAAACTCACCCCATCACAGACTCGCACACTAACCCCCCCACACAATTACACTCGCCCTATACAATTACACTCAACCCACTGCAAACCCAACACACTCATGGACCCAACTGCACACCTACACACTCATTCAACTACACACCTATACACTATTGGACACCTACACTCACTCTCACCATAAGTCTATACACACTCATACTCATTGCACACCAAGACACACTCACACTCATCAAGATGGTGCAAATGTTACAGCTCCAGAGGCCACAAAATTCCATCTGCTCTCAGCCTGTCTGACCAAATTTTGCCTTGGAAATTCGAGCAAAATTCTGTGAAAAATGTCTGAAATTAGGATTTGAGGTGGACGGAAGCTATTGTTTTCTGCAGTTCTTAAAAAGAAACCGGCCTCTAGCTTGAAGAATTCTCCACAATTCTAAAACTTTCAAGATAATTTCACAAATTGAAATTGGGAGCTTGAGAGGAATGGACAGCATGAGAAATACATCGGAAGATGGGAAGCAAAGAGCGTGAGACTGAGAGATTTATATACAATCAAGCTAAGGCTAGCTCACACTCCCTGGAATTTGTCTCACTTACCACAGAGATTGCTTTACTTGCTGTGAACGCATAGGAATCCGAGCAAAACTTATCTGCTTTAGACTGTTAGTCAGAGGACTGTCTGGCTTCCCTGCCCCATCCACCTCACACCCCATTTATGTCCCTTCCCCACCTATCTGTCCAGTCTGTCTCTCATTCTCTCCACTCTCTCCCTGCATTGCTGTAAAACTACAGTGATTGTGAATCTGTAGACGATTTGCGTATAGAAAGTCCTACAAACAGCCGTAAAATGAAACGACCAATTTTAACTGCGGGATTGTGAGCCAAGATACCAACCGGGAGAGAGAAACTCCCTTCACTTATCCAGTCGTGCTCTGAGATCTTTAACATCCACCCGAACAGACAGACGGAACCTTGGTTTAACGATGCCTGACAATCCAGCTCTCCCACCCCACCCAAACACACATCCCCACACATTCCCTGCATTAGAATGTCAGTCTGGACTGTGAGCGGGACATCCCAAAGGGACAGGACTTGAAGCCACAACCTTCTGACCCCGAGTGTCAGTGACTGAGCCGGCCTCACTCAGTGCGTGACATTCGGAGGCTTTTCCACTGAATGCCTCCTGCATGTTATCTGAAGTGATGCGGGAGGATTAGGGAGGAATGAGGTAGGAGGGAGGTGCCCCCGAGACAAACACCTGACAGCCACTCCTCGCTCGGCCGAACATTGAAAGGAGCTTGGATAATTGGCCCTGATTTCTTGTCACCCAAATGCACAGCTCGCGCTGATCCACTCCCCTCCCTGGCTCAAGGCTCCGACCAGCACAAGCCCATTCTCACTCGTCGAGCGTGAGCCAATGTGCTGAGTGCCGGTGGGGAAGCGGGCATTAAATTCCAGCCTGTCCTCGCTTGCCTGTGCTATAATAATAATCCTTCCATTTGACACAGTGCCTTGTCACGCTTCACAGTAATATATTGTAACCTGAAGTGACTGTGCATTTTGTGGGCGAAACGCGGCAGCCAATAATGCACAGCGGTCGGTGTCCCACAAATAGTCGCGGATTGAGAGGCAACTTTGGAGGGATTATTACTCTCGGAAAGCAATCCACTTTCAGCAATTCCAGCAATCGACCAACAACCGATTCCTACTTACTGCTAGATAAACAGACGGGTGTGGAGTAAGGAAATTTGCCCGGGAATCAAAACCGGGTTCTCTCGCTTTGCGAGGCGAGCCTGGAAACCGCATCGCTATGGGACTCCCATTGCAAGACACCCATCAGCAGCAGAAACGTTAACCTCCTTTGACCCTCGTCAGCTCAGGGTCACTGAGGCAGTTAATAGGTTACCCTATTGGAGCACATAGTGTCTTGGCCTACAAGCACAGGGCCATTGGTCCTAGTAGGAGGTTGCAATGGGCGGGCAGACTGTCAGCCAGTGTCAGCGCAGCACAGACTGAGGTCTGACCTCAGTTGACACGTGTCAGTGACAGGCTCCTGAGGATTATTTATTCAGATGGACATCGTTTATGTTACTCCACTATCCCTCTCTCTCTCTCTCTCTTTCGCTCTCATGCGTGTCTCTATCTCTCGTATATGTTTCTGACTCTCTCTGTTGGTGGTGGTGGTGGTGGTGATGGTAGGCAAGGTCTCTTTGGAACCGAGCTGCCTCCAAGGTGGCTCGCTTAGCAGCGGGAATGTCAGAATCAAATCAATCTTCTGTGGCGATCTCGGCAGTCAAGATTCCTGTGGACTCGCCAGCCACAGAGAAGGCTGTTCGGTCCATCCTGTCACCCTGGCTGGCAAGTCAAAGCCCTAAGAGTTTGGGTGGTCCTAGGTGGACAAACAGCAGGAAAGCTTGTCAAACAGTGCTCTCAATGTGCAGTTTCAGCTTGTAAAACTCCAACACACGCAATCTGGGGGTCCCCAAGTCTTGCATTCTCACCAACCTGCGCCTAATACTCGCCGGTGTTGGGTAAGCAAGAGGTGCGTGTTTTCAGCGACAGAGAACACATTCCAGGGAAGTTTCTGTGCAGATGAAATACATATGTGGAACTCCTAGTTTGATTTGGATACTTTTCAGCAGTGATGAGTTTCTCTCGGTTTTTTGTGCCTTCTGTTTATCTGTCCTTCTCAAACAGTCTGCCTTTCTCTTTTTCACAGTTTCATTCTCTCTCTCTCTCTCTCTCTCTGTTAGGATCTATAGCAATATCATGCCATTGCCAGGTCGTAAATGAATTTATTATTATTGTTGGCTGAGGGACAGAGACTGTGGGCGTTGGGTCTCTCTTTTTCTCTCTCTCTCTCTCTCTCAAAGCTCGTGAGCAATGGGAGACTCGTTAAATGACTTTGGCAGCAACACTCCACTGCCAGTTCTGAGTCAGATTAGCCAGCGTTGTGCATGGGAGGCGTGAGAGGCTGTCCCACAAGCAGATGCATTTGCATTCGGTTTGATAAACCACCTTATCGAATCATTGAGGCTTGGCAACGTACTTCACAGGATCTACTGGAAAGTGGATCGACTGTGTAGTTAGTGGCCCAAACGTGGCAGCCAGAGCCCCCGAGACAGCCAAGGAGGGAGCGGCCAGTTTTATCTTGGCCGAGACGCCGGACGAGAGAAACTCTTTTCGAATAGCGCTACGGGATCTTTAACATCCACCCGAACAGGTAGACGGGACCTCGGTTTTAACGTCTCATCCGTCAGAGCAGCAGGACTGCATGGTACCCAGTGGGTATCAGTGGAGGAGGGTATCAATGCTGGATTCTCCCCCGTGAGTTGAAGTGGGTACAAATTGGGTAACAACTCGCATTTGCCCTTCACACGGGCTGGCGTCTTGGGAGTGTTTAGCAGTGCCGCAGCCTGACGCCGAGCAAAACGTCTTCAAGTGTAATGTAAAAGAGGGGAAGGAGGGTACAATGTGGAGAAATTGGGGGAGATAGTTCCCAAGGCTCGGGGCGCAGTGGCCAAAAGCACGGCCGCTGGTGGTGGAGATGGAGGAGGACAAGGGACGGGCAGGACGACGGAGCCAGACGAACAAAAGCAGAGGGTAGCGGAGTGGGAAGAAGTTTAACAAGTAAATGGGGCTTTGAGGCAGTTCCAATCCAACACCACAAGGTCTATCCCACCTCCCCTTCACACTCCCCCCACGCCCACCCACTCCCACCACCACCACCAACCCACAAGAGGCGACTAACATTGTAAACCCTCGCTCCTCAACAACCCCAGCTTCAAAACATTTACTAATAATCCCGTCCCGGCATGGTCACAGTCACAATCACAAAAGCTGCAGAATTTAGCCCAGAAATTCCGCAGCTCAGCAAACGGTCTGAGAGAGAGAGAGGGGCCTCTTGCTCTCTCTCTCTCTCGTGCTGGCTCCCAGCCACAGGCTCGCTTCTCATTGTCTGGCGTCGGCACAAAGTGAATTCAGAGTGTGAGAGAACAACAAGGCAGCTCGTTCTGCTCGCCAGCGAAATGAAACAAGGAGTTTTTGCTACATTTAGTAGGAATCAAATGGGGGAGGGGCGGGGGGGGGGGGGGGCGGCTGGGGGGGGGGGGGGTGGGGGCCAAGTTTGCGGTATTCCTTCGGGCCTTTCTTGTGTTATCCAGCGCCAGGCAGGTACTGCAGAACCGCAGATATTTGTAACTGTTTCTCAATCGATGAGTTTGCCAGCAAAGCAAAATAACAGGGCAATTTTTTTATATAACGGTAAATCTAGTGGTGCAAAGCGGGATTGCGCTGGTAAAGTCCATATTTGGAGTTTGACCTCCAGGGAATTCCTCAAAATCCTGGGGGAGAGAGAGAAACTCCTTTCTCTTTTCGAATGGTGCCATGGGATCGTTAACGGCCATTTTTACAGGCAGATGTGGCCTAGGTTTAATGTCTCATCCGAAGTACAGACAATGTAACAACCCCCACCCATCACTGCAGTGGAGTGTGTAAGCTTCAGTACAGATGAATGTGTTTCCAAGTCCCGATCTGGGGCTTGAACCCACAACCTTCAGACTCAAAGGTGCGAGTGCTACCACTGAGCCAGGAGGTTGACACACTGTGTTATCAGTCCTTTGACACAGGGCACCGACTCCTAGTCAAACAGTCTCACTTCACACTAAATCCTTCTTTCACTCCCAGGTCCCACCAATTGGCAGGCTTTGCTTACTCTCGTCCGTCCTGCTTCGTGGGGGACTTAAGTGGCGATCTCAAGTCTAATTTTGTTGTTGTTATTGTTGTTGTTAACCCTGCAAACTAAAGCTCTAATGGGTAGGATGGTCCTACTTGGACAAGCAGTGGGACGTTTGCCAGAAGTGCTCTCAATAAATGGCAAAGGGTAAGTGAATGTCAGCCGCTTCCTATGGAATCCTGACGGCAATTTTCATGGGAGAACTTGGGAAATTTCTCAAATAGTCCACCCACCGTGTGCGTTGGTGAAATTAGTGGATTGGAACTCAGTCTGGTTTGAATGCCCTTTTAAAGGCAGTGTTGAGTTTCCATGCGCTTCAGAAACAGAACGGCTGTGCAGCCTACAGGTGGCAATGTCGAGAAGCAGGAAATTCCAATCTCACGGACAGGAAACCGCCCAAAGTAGCAATCCATTTCCTCCTCCGTCAGCCTATCCCGTGGCCGCATTATAGAATGGCCGACAATGATCCGTTGGGAGTTCCAAACCAAAGTGGACATGTTTAAAAAAGCGACAGTGCAATCCCTGCTTCCGATCCAGCATTGGAATGGTTCAAATAATTTCGCAGAACAGCATATTTTGGAAACCAACGGAAATCTTGCCGATCTCAAATTCCCTTGAGGGAGTCTCTGTACGGAATGTTCCGGCAACGGATAATAAAATCATATTGACACCTGCACTCGATGCACCGTATTGCCTTTGGAATCATGCAGTTTAGTGATTAGAGCACTCGCCTCGCAAGCCAGAACACCTGGGTTCAATTCAATTCCCACCAACGGCATGCACCGGGCACGGTTCCTGACTCTATACGCCTTTGTTTACCTAGCAGTAAGTAGGAACCCCCACTGGCAGATCGCTTTTCAGGAGGTAATATACCCTTCAAAAACATTTTATTTAACCAAATCATTATTTGGTCACTGAATCCACGACTGTTTGTGGGACAATTGGCTGCCCCGTGTCACCCACAAACACAGTCAATTCACTCCACAATATATTCCATGAAGCGTTTTGAGGCGTCTCTTGGACGAGATAATGCATTAATATCAAACGCAACCATTATTATTATTATTCCATATCAGGAGGACGTCTTATAGCACTTTACGTGGTTCTCTGTAAAGTATAGTACAGTACTGTAATTGATTGCAGCATAGGATGGAAGTGCTGGAATCCAGGATAGGGCTGGTGAGTTGATGGCCTAAATGACACTTTTCCCATTGCCAGTTGTCCATCTGTTGCTATTAACAAGCGGAGTCTCCTCACCACAAACTCGGAGCCGGAACTCCCAGTGCGTGTCCCAGTCCCCTGCCTTCTCCTTCACGTCAGTCTCCAGCAGACAGACATCCTATCCCTGGAAACAGCTCAGCACAATTCGAACTCAAACACGAGCCTGCGTGAGATTATATTTACATTAAAAAGTTATTCAGTTTTCCAGAATCCTTCCATTGGCCAGCTGGGAGGCTTTGTAAGTTGGACGCTTCCCCAGTATTTGCTCATAGCTCAGCTCGGTGGTCCTGTTCTGTCTGAGAGACACTCTCTGCGGTATTATCATTGGGAAACTATTTGCCCATTTTCCATTTTAAACATGTCTTTCAAGGAGCCTTCAAATGTTCCAGCTGGAGCCCGTCCAGGCCTCGAAACTCAAACCACAACATTCTCATTCTCCGATGAACCGCCATTCCCAGCGACTTCCCCTGCTTCTTCCCTCCTTCCTTCACCCCCTAACCCCCCCACCCGACCCAACCCCCACCCTCTCACATCCTCTCTTCAGCACAATCTGGGAAAGCTCTCCCATCCCAAAACCTAAAGGCCCCTCCATCTACCCCCACTCTGTCCCCAATCTTCAGAGGCCTCTCCCCGTCCTCCCTCCCCCTCTCTCTCTCTCTCTCTGCTCCAATGCAGCCGGACTTCTGAGGGCTGAAATTCCATCCGTTCGAGTAATGCCTGTGACATTATTTTTCTCTGAACATTTTCTAAGGTGGCCTAGAATAGTGCAAAACGCTTCAGTCTGGAAGCCTCTAATTTAAGAACCGCGGGGGAATAGAATGCTTTGAAACCCAAGATTGAATCTACTCCAGAGTTGGGCACCATCTTAAAAGTGGGATGCTGGGGTCTCGAGGCTCAGTTTGGACTTTGCCTTCCTGTAAACAAAGGGGGAGTGGTGAGCGCAGAGAGAGAGAGAGAGAGCTGTTTGCTCACTCTTTATAAGGACTATACTAGGAACATAGGGTCAGCCTTTACAAGCCTTGAGTGACATTAGAGATTGGAGGGAGCTTGTTCCCACAGCACAGAGTCTCTCGGAGCCCTCTCTCTCTCTATTAGTTACTTGTACACGTTTCAGTGCAGGGAGGATTCTACAGGGAAACTCAGTAACCTACAGGAAAAGGCAATGGTCAATAGACCCCAAGCAATAACAGGTTCAGAGGTGTCAAGGGTAGGTTTAGGACAAGCACTAGGAAGTGTGTGTGTGTTTTTTTTCACACACACACACAGCTGAGAACCAGGTTACCAGGAAAGGATGGAATGTATTTAAGAACAAGCTCGATGGGTGGAGATTCTGGAAGGATGAGATCAAATAGACTAAAGATTTTTCCAAAGCTCTCTTGCAATGTTTTGCTAAGCAGGGATGAGGTGAGTTCAGTGGGTGACGAGACTCTAAAACACACAAGCAAAGGAATACACAATATGTCTGTAAGTCCATATAAAGCTGAGCAGAGCAGGCCGGGCAGAGAGAGCGATTTAAAACAGAACTGCAGCTTGCTTTAATAAGTTGCCATTACGTCAGCACTTCCTGTGTCTAATCAGATTCGCTGGGGCACTGGTGTAAAAAAGACAACACTCAGAATGGAACAATTTGTCTCACAATTGGCTGCCGGGTTTCGGCCAAATTTATATAAAATTCACTTTACAGTCTATTCTGTGAAGCGCTTTGAGACGTCTAGAAGAGTGAAAAGCGCTATATCAAATGCAAGGATTATTATTATTATTTTTATTATGGGACAGGACTGTCTCACAGTAAGGGAGGGAGGGAGGGAGGGAGATGACAGCACAGCCAGTCTGGTTCATCGGTAGGACCTGGAAGGGCAGGAAGGGCAGACCATTCATTGAGTTCACCCTACTCAGGTTCCCCCAACTCCGCTCCTATTAACCCTACAAGGCCAAAGCCTAAACAGCTTGGATGGTCCTACCTGAAAAAGCAGAAGAAAAGCTTTCCAGACAGTGCTCTCAATGGTACACTATGCGGTTTTCACTGGTTAGACTCCAGCAGTCACCCCAACACACACTCTGGTGTCCCTCAAATCATGGCTCTCGCATCTAATACTTTCTAGAATTAGGTAAGCATGATGGGTGCCTCCAGGGAGAGCGAGAGAGAGAGAGAGAGTGCATTCCATTCCAACAATCTATGGTCTGGAATTTCCATGCGTAGGTGAGATGCAGGCAACGCTGTCTGTTTTGAAGACTCTTAAGCACGGTGATGGGTTTCCGCATGAGTCAGACACCCAGTTGACCAAAAGAAAAGCACTCCCAGGTCAGTGACTGCACGAGTTAGAGTCAGTGTGAAGCTCTTTAAAGAGCTCGACGTTGAGCCTCAAAAGTGAAGGCTGTCGCTATTTTTTTCCAGGTTGATGTTTCTATGTGAGGCCCGACCTTGGTTTAGGGGAGAAACAATGTGACGCGAGGACGACTGAGAGCTGTATCACCCGGTGATAACATCATTACCTGCCTGAACAGCTTCACATCACGCTTCCCCTCTTCCCATCATCAGCAGATGGGAATCTCAGAACCTGCTCGAAAGAATGTTCTCCCTAAATCCCCTCCGCCTCGCGTACTCCCCTTTCCACTTTCATATCCTATCTCAAAATCGAACACGTTGACTGTGCCTTGAGCTGCCTCCCTCCTATCCCCTCCTCCCACCCCACGCTCTATCTTTTGAGACGGGTTTCCTGAAATGAAAGCGATGTAGAAATACAATTTATAATAATAAATGCAAATTGTTGTCGTCTCAATTAAATCCCATTATTTACGACTTCAGGTTAGGATCTTGCAAGAGGCACCTGAGAATGACAAGCATCTAAAACACCAAAACATCTCAAAACACAGAGTATTTACTGCAAGTGTAGCTACTGTGATTTTGTAGAGAAAAGCAGCAAGGAATTTGTGCACAAATAGCAACAAAGTGAGTGATACATTTTATAATAATAATAATCGCATTTTTAATATAGTGCTTCTCACGACCTGTGGACGTCTCAAAACGCTTCACAGAATATACCGTAAAGTATATATTATCTGGAGATTTGTTGGCCCTTCTCTTTTCGAATAGCAATCTGGGATCTAGGTCTATTTGGACAGACACAGGCAGGAGAACAAGTGCAGTGTGTAGAATGGGGGCCATAGACATGGGGGTGGGTGTGAGTGTGCTATGTTTGGCAGCTGCGAACAAGGTTGAAAGGGAACAATGGCCGTGGCAGGACTAGGCAAAGCTTTGCAGTTTCAAACATGATTCCTTTGATCCACTGACATGTATTGAGAACTCCTGGGAGAGAAGCAAAGGTAGAGAGTCCTCGGTCCTAGTGCCTGTACTGTATTTGGTGACTTAGCCACATTCCCCCCTCCCGCCCGTAACGGAGACTGGGCATTAGCATGGCTGAGCATCGTCAATTGACCACCTCCCCCCTCCACCCCCGAGTGGGACGTACCTCGAAGACATCTTCATCCAGGATCCTTGTGCCAAACACAAAGATGCCATTGGTGTCAATGACCGGCCTCCTGCTCCTCTCCAGGGATTTGGTGGATTTCTTTTTGCAGTCCAGGATCAGGGTGACTGTCTTCTTGTGGACGCTGATAGCAATTCGGTGCCACCTGCCGGAGCGCGGGCAACAAAACAACGGATCAGACACCAGATATCAGAAAACAGGGCGCGAGACAAGCCACTCCTTGGAGCCCGACTATCTCAGAGCCTGGGTGAGCCCTGCAACCAGGCCCATTGTGCCCGCTGGGGACAGTGGGGAGGAGGATTAAAAGATCTGCCGGGATCTAATAATAACAGCCGAGCGAGGCAGCTTGACAGGTGAATGGCCTCCTCGAGTCCCCATGTTCCAGGATCACTGGCTCTGACAGGTTCCCAATGAATCCTGTCAGGTCAGGATGCTCTCCCGAACAACAACAACTCATACTTGTCTCATACTTATCTCACTCCTCAGCGTCAATCTGCCTGGAAGCTCACCACACCTTGCGGCGCCAGTGTCCTGGATTCTCCGTGTCTTGTTGAACTCTAAACTGTCCTTGAAACCCCCACATCCTTGGTCTGACCCACTCGTCCTTCCCCATCACTGCCCCCACCTCCTCCCTCGGGCCACCAAGACCCTTATCCACACATTCGTCGCAACTAGGCTAGATGCCAATACTCTGCTTAACAGACTTCTTATCTCTTCCCTCCACAAGTTGCAGATCAGCCAGGATTCTGCAGCCCGTGTCCTTTCCCACACAAGTCTCCCCAAGCCCATCACCCTCCCCACACCCCATCAACCCCCTCCATCCCCCCCACCACTAACCCCCCCATCCCCCTGTCCTCACTTGTCTCTATTGGCTCTCCATCCCCCAGGGGATACAGTTTAAGATTCTGGTTCTCACATTTAAGTCCTTCCATGACTCAACCCAGCCTATTCCTGAGGTTTCGGCCTTTCTGCTTCCGTTCTCTGGAACTCCAACCTGCATTTCCTCCAAATCACTCTGTATCTTTGACTGCGCTTTTGATCATCTTTCCCTTCTCTACAACCCATCAGGTACCCAGCCAGGGTTAGTGAGCGACACTACTACATGTGAGTGGCACTATATAAACGCAAGTTGTTGTCATTGCTGCCCTCCCTGAATGATAAACGATAACTAAGATTAATAATTTGATATATTTGATGACTTGCATTTGATATTGCACCTTATCATGTTGTTGAGACGTCTCAAAGCACTTCACAGAATATACTGTAAATTGGATTGATTTAAAAGTGTATTTTGTTGGTGTCATACACTCAAAAAAAAACACACTCCAGAAAACAGAAATGGAAAGATTTACCACCTTCTGCGAATTCTCCTCTACAATCTCCCCACCCACCTCCACCTATCCCTGCAGATTATCCTCCTCCCCTGCCAATGTCTCACTCAACATAAGAAACATTTTCTGGCTTCATGTTTTACATCTGCTGCTCTCTGCACCTCTCTCCTGGATCTTGAACCTCTCGCTGAGACCAATTCACTGGAGTATAGTGATTGCTCATCTTAACACCTCCATCTGATTCCCCCTCCCAAAGCTCCGGCTTTAAACATTTTGGCTTTGAGTGCTCCTAGCTGGACAAGCAGCAATCAGTGGCAAACTTTCAAGTGGCAAAAGAGAGAGTGCGCATTCTATTCCAATAATCTATCTCTGGGATTTCCATGCATAGGTAGGATGTATGGAGTTCTCAGTTTGGATGCTCTTGAGCATGGGCCTAGGTTTCTGCAAGCGTCAGACACTCAGCTGCCCAAAAAACAATCTCTGGCCTATTTCCCCTGCCTACCAACTCACCTGTCTCCCCACTCTCTGCCCACTCCAACCACCAGCCCTGTCCCTCCACTCTACTAACTCCCATCTGGTTCATATCATCCGTTCCCTCTCCCCCAATATCAGCATCTAAATTTTCAGTCATTATGTTCCCTGCTCATTGGATCTCTCTATTTTGCACTCCCCATCTCTCTCTGCTTTCAAAAACCTGTCGACAAAAATACCTCATTAATTGACTTCCCCTTCAAAAGGAAGAAGAACCTTCAGTCACCCTCTCCCCATCTGCTCAGCCTCTCACACTGTCTCTGTGAAATGAGACAATTCTCTATCGTGAAAGATAATGGTGAACGGTACGAGGTTTGTGAGAAATCTCAATTAGAACTAACAGCCCATTTGTTCCCATCACGTCTCAGAGCCTTTGTTAGTTTCTCCCCAGCCAGTGGTAACATGATACACACTGAAACCCAGTGCTATCTTAGTATTCTGCAAACCAATTGCCAGAGGATGTCAGACCAAAGAGACTGCGCTTACACCTATAGAATTCATCTCACTCAACTCCTGTTAACCCTGCAAGCCAAAGCACTAATGGGTAGAGTGGATTTCCAGGCATGCCGCACCAAGCCAACTCAGCTGCAAACTGCTGGAATCTAACCAGCTGCAACCTCGTGGCTTGCCATCAAGAGCACTGTTTTGGCAAACTTTCCCGCTGCTTGTCCAACTTGGACCAACCTACCCATGAGCCCATCAAGCATGGAATGAGAAAGGAGCGAATGGCCAGACCTCAGGAGCGGTCAGTGTGCACGTACTTGCCATCCGCCAGGTTGATGCCATTGAAGACTGGGTAGTCCTCTGGGCTTGGTCTCCCAGTTTGGTCTTCGTACAGGAAGATGGGACTTCGCCCAATCTCCACTCCCAGCTGCTGGATTCCCTGCTCATTGTAGATGGAGAGCAGGAACGAGCCTCTTCCCTTTTTGGCTTTTAATGTTGTTAGGATAGAGAAATTCTCAGGAAAGGGGGATTCTATGGGAAAGAACGGAAAATGGAGAGAATGAGTTACCATTGGGAAGTTATAGCCAGCGATCGGAGAGAGCCACATCGCTCCCGAGACCACAGCGCTTTTGTATATTCAGAGATCAGAGCTATAGAGAGACTGTGCGAGGCTCTTGTGACACGCAGTGTCACAGCCATAGTTTTTTAAGAGCCCTTCAACAACCAGGGGCTGACAGCAACCCCAAGAACCTTGGGACGTCCTCGCGACGTGAAAGGCGCGCTCTAAATGTAATTTTGTTGTTGTTGTAAAGCCCCTGTGTTAGCTGCATTAAAGTGACACAGTGGGGGGGGGGGGGGGGGGTTGTAAGGACAGGGGTGGGGGAGATGAGGTTGGATGAGGGGGCTGAATGTTGAGGGGACTGAACGTTGTGGGGAGGTTGGATTTGAAAAGGGCTGGATGTGGGGGTGATTGGATGTGGGTAAGGGGGAGCTGGTTGTGGGTGAGGAGGAGCTACATGTAGGGGGGTGTTTGATGTGTGTGGGGAGGGACTAGATATGGCGGAGGGCACTAGCTTTGGTGGGGGGGAGTGGCTGTATGTGGGAAGGACTGGATGTGGCGGGGTTCTGGATGGGGGGAGGGGCGGTGGAGGCTGGATGTGTGAGGTTGGGGATGGGGGGGGGTGGCTGTGTGTTAGGGTAATGCGTAGTGAGTTGTTACTGTGGGCAGCCTCTGGAATTCAGTGAGTGACATGGGCTGACCTGCCCCATCTTTCCTGGCGGCAGAGCCCAGGCATTGAGCTGCAGACATTCAGAGCAAATTAAAGACAGCTTTTCCATCCTCCATTAGCTCATAATCCAGCACTCGCTGAGGGTACTCGGGCTGTATCCATGACAACCGCCCCCATAAAAATGTAGCAGCCATACCATTAGATTAGTCACTTCCTGTGCTGAACGCTCACAGGCCTTTGTCAGCTCGGAGCTTCAGTGAAATCTTTCTTTTGCAGTTATTCCATGAATGTTTCTGGAATGTCGCCAGCTGTTTATTAGCTGATGTGACCGACGAGTTGCTCGGGCAACGCACCGATCACCCCTCCTGCCCCAGAGCCAAGAAACTCCCAGGACCCTGCCCTGCCCCCCAATCCTCTCCCCCCCCACCAACCCCAGCCTCCCTAAGTCTCCCTCCACATCACAAGGTTGCAGGTTCAAGCTCCACGTCAGCACTTTGAGTTCCTATCCTAGGCTGACTTTCCAGTGCAGCACTGGGGGAACCACTGCAGTGTTGGGAGACACCATCCTTTGGAGGTGACGTCAAACTGTGGCCCCATCTGCCTTCTCAGGTGGACGTCAATGATCCCGTGGCACGGAGGTGTGTGGAGCGAGCTGAATCCAAAGCATGTGACAGAACAGAGATGAAGACTCCTTTAGAACTCTGGAACAGAGGCAAGCCCAGAATCCTTGCAACAATCACAAGAAAGATTTGGAGGCCAAAGTCGCTTTGGTCCATCTGATCTCATTCTTGCAGAATCTCCATCCTTCTTTCCTTCCCTAATAGCATACCTAACCCTAAAGATGGAAATGTTTTTATACAAGTCCCAGTGTCTTGACTTCAATCCCCCAATTCCCTTCTTTGGAAATAAATACTTCCTGGCTTCTGTCTTGAAATTACCCTTGAATACCCTGGGACCTTTGTCCGCTTATCCTGCTGCCTTGGCATGGCTGAGAGTTACTCTAGGTTTACTTTCTCAATCCCATTTATAGACAAGATTTGGATGAGTTCCTTAAGCCCTGGGGCCAAGCAAGGCTCCCTTCACTTACACTCATAAGAAACAACGAAAGCTCATCATATCTCACACAAACCCGGCATCTTTAAACCATCTCGGATCACTTCATCCAAAGCATTGATTTAGTCCCAAACAATTGTTCGTAAGTGTAGTGATTGGGTATTTGGAAGTTAACGACAGCACAGTCCCACAAGCAGCAAGGAGGGAATGAGAGAATAATCTGGAGGATTTTTGGGTAGGAGAAACTTCCTTCTCTTCTACGATAGAGTTGCAGGACCTTTAAAATACGCTTCAAGGGTGTGGATAGGACCAACGTCTTACCCAAAGGACGACACCTTCAACAATGCACAACTCCTCACCCCAACACAGCAACGGAACATCACTCTGGAGGGTGAGCTGAAAGCTCCAAACTGGGTGTGTAGGCCCAAAGCCTTCCTACCCAGAGTCAGGAACACGAGTGACCCATGACAAACGGGACTGAGCCACGGGCAGAGTTCCAGAAGCTTCCGACTGTGATAAATTCCTGTGAGCTCCACCCTGGCTCAGCGCGAGCTGAATATGCTCCACAGATGTTGGCACAGAGCCTCGGAAGAGGCCAGTGAAATGGCTCGGGGGCATCTAGGGTTAACCGGAACCCGATATGGGGAGAGAAGGGAAGAGAGGAGAGGAGAGGAGAGGCCACTTCCAACAGAGATTTCATTGTTGCGGCTGCCAATTATAAATTAGACCGCATGGGCAAATCATTTTAGAGATATTAAAATCTGATTGGGACGAAGTCCAGACATGAAGCTCATTTATTTCCAGTACAGAGTAAATCAATGCTTTGGATGCAGAGGGTCCCAGAGCAGCTGACAGTCCAAATCTGCTGAACACATCAGCTCGTTTCCCAGCAGCTGTCTGAAGATTGTTCATCCAAAGGAAATCTTGCAGTGGGATCCGTTACTTGGCTCAGTTGGTCGCAGTCCTGCCGTTGACTTTAAGGGGTTTTTGGTTTCAAAATCCCACGTCGGGGACTTGGGAGCTCCTAAACTAGGCCAACGCTCCAGTCTTGTGTTGGGGAAAGCGCTGCAATGTCAAGAGGCGTCGTCCTTCGGATGGGATTTGAAACCAAGTTCCCTGTCTGCGCATGTTCGCCTGGATGTTAACGATCCCGCAACGCTATTGGAAAAGAGAAGGGAGTTTCTCCTGGCTGTTAAACCGCCAAAATTAGTCACTCATTTACTTCACAGCTGTTTGCTAGACATTAGACTAATCCTTTGATTTGAAATTGTGCCTTATAATAAAAAATAATAATACTTGCATTTGATATAGTGCTTTTTCACAGCTTATCAACGTCTCAAAGCGCTTCACAGAATGTATGATAAAGTGAATTGACTTTATATTTGTGGGCCAAACGCAGCAGCCAAATTGCGCACAGCAGCGTCCCACAAACAGTCGTGGATGGAAATGACCAATTTTGATTGTTTTTTTCGGACGGGTTATCATTAGGCGTGTAGAGTGAGGAAACCTGCACAAGGTTTCGCCCTGATCTGCCAGGATTCGAACACATGTCTCACGCTCGTAAGGCGAGTGCTCTAACCACTGAGCTACAGGAGCTTATCATGTTGTTGAAACACTTCAAAGCGCTTCACATGTTATACTATAAAATGTTGTGATTGTTATGGGTGAAAACGGCAGCCCAATTAGACTCAACCAAAACAATTTCATTTGCATAGAGCTCCTTACGCAGGTTAGTGGTGGAGTATGATGCCTTAATAATGTCCCACAAACAGCCATGGAGTGAACAACCAATTTTATTTGAGGGATGGTTGGTCAGGGCACTGGGAGAGAGAAACTCCCTTCTCTTCGTGAATAGTGTTATCGGATCCTCACTGTCCACCTGAACAGGTAGACAAAGAGGAGCCTCGGTTTAATGTCTCATCCGAAGCAGTAACCGTTCCCTTTACTCTACTGGCTCCGGCCTCCTCCTTGTCCCCCAAATCCTCCGCTCCACCATTGATGGCCGTGCTTTCAGCCACTGTGCCCCGAAATTTTGGAATACCCTCCCTCAACCACCTTGTCTCGCCCCCCCCCCACCTCCTTTCCCATCTTCAGGTCGCGCCTCAAGACATTCTCTTTAACAGCGCTTACGGGCACCTTCCCCCTCTCCCTAGCTCGGCCTTGGGCTCGGCCTCGGACTCTGCCATTGTGAAGCGCTCCAAAATGCCACCCAGCGTGGAGGGCGCTGTATAAATGCAAGTTGTTGTTGTTATCCGAAGGACGGCACCTCCGACAAAACAGCACTCTGCCCCCCACCGCCCCCACCCCCCAGTACCTCTCTGCAGTGTCAAGCTCTGGTGTGGGGCTTGAACCCACAATTTTCTGATGCGAAACCTGGAGTGCGACCAACCTGGCCAGGCTGAAACCCGCTGCCCCCAGTCTTGTCGTTTATTCAACACTGGTCCAAACCATCACATATGGTGGGGGCAGATCACCCCTCTGGTAAGACTTCATTTTCTGATCCCAGCTCCCTCAACTCTACAACTCCCACCAAAAACCTGGCTAGGCCGCTCACATCCTTGCCTCTGGGTCAGGATGTTGTGGGTTCAAAGCCTCACAACGAGATCTTGCCTGATGCTCCAGAACAATGCTGGGGAACCTCTCTTACGATCATTTTTTATTTTCTGTTATGGACGAGTCAAGAGTGACAAGATCCAATACCAGTAACATCCTTGTCACACACACACACACACACACTCAAACACACACTCACTCACTTTCACTCACACACCCTCACGCACTCACACCGAATATATTTACTGAATAGAATTAAGTAACTTCTAAATCCGATTAATAAAAACCCTTGCATTTTGATATAGAGCTTTTTACGTCTTCCAGACGTCTCAAAGCAGACAAACAAACAAACAAACAAACAAAACTTACATTTATATAGCACCTTTCACGTCGAGAGGACGTCCCAAGGCGCTGACATACTGTAAAGTGAACTGACTTCATTTTGTGGGCAAAACTCGGCAACCAATTGTGCACAGCAGTGTCCGACAAACAGTCATGGATTGAAATGTACAATTTATTATTGTGGGTTTTTTTTCCTCGAGGGATTATTATCAAGCTTGTGGAGTAAGGAAACTTGCCCAAGGTTTTATCCTGCCGGGAATCAAACCCAGGTCTCTCGTTTGCAAATGCTCTAACCACTGAGCTACAGGAATCCGGCTGCAGAGCTACAGACATGTGGAACAATTATTATTCTTCCACATGTCTCGGTTGTTGGACAGTGTAGTATGTGTGAGTGTAAAAAAAAAAAAAAAAAAACTGGATGGGGGAGTAACAGAAAGTTGTGAGCAGCCTGTACATCACTGAGTTGCTCAGTGGGAGGCGAGAGGTGGGGGGGAGGCGAGAGGTTGAGGGGGAGGCGAGAGGTGGGGAGCAGGGGGCTGGGGGGCCCTTTCACTGAATTGAAACTCTTATCCAAACACTCTTAATGGAAAATACTGGAGCCTTCAAACTGCAGGATATGTATGATCTCGAGCGGGAACCGAGCCCCAGACAATGCCGGCAAACTTCAGTGCGATCCTCGCCAAGTTCCCATTCCTGCTTCACTCAGTCACTCCAGCCTTTCCCACCACAAGCTGCCGTAGCCTCATTTTCACTGCAGCAAAATAATATTTTCCCCACATCAGCTTTCATAGGGATCGGCAGAGTAAGCTACCCTTTCCACCCCACCACCCCCCACACACAATTCTCTTTCTTCCCCTCACTCCGTCTTTCATTTTCTCTCCTCCCCACCTCTCTCTGACAGCTCTCTCCCCTTTCTCCATCCCTTTGTCCCTATCCCTTCCTCTCTCTCTCTCTCTCTCCCCGCCTCCCCTCTCTCTTTCCCCCATCCCTCTCTTCCTCCAACCCTCTCCCCACACTCCCTCACCCCTCCCCCTCCTCTCCCTCAATCTCCCTCCTCCCCCTCGCTCCCTCTCTTCTCCCTCACACTCCCGTCCACTCCCTCATCCCCCCCCCACCTCCACTCCATCATACCCCCTCCACCCCTCCCTCACACCCCTTCCTCTCCCTCGCCATCCCCTCCACTCTCTCACCCTCCCTCCGCGCCTCTCCCTTCCCCACCCCACTCACACCGCCCTGCTCTCATCCTCCATCACCCTCGGTAAGCAGCCTCAGTCTCCCCTCTGAGTCTCCCAGGGGCCCGACTGAAGAGGTTTCCATTTGACACCGAAGGCAAACAACCCCCCCTTGTAGCCTCGTAGTAGACAGATTGCGCTGGCCAAACTCCGGGAACCGCACACAGTTTGGCGAGTCTGAGTGAATATTCCTCCCGGTGAATAGAAAACAGACGCTGTCACTGCCAGGCCAGGTCCCAGGCAGGGCCTTCGCGCCAAGTCCTGAAACTGACACCACCTCTGCTCTGGCAGTGCGGGGCTGGATTTACAAGCTAGCGATGCCAACAAGCACAGCTGGCTTCCATTAAAACCCTTTCGTACGGGTCTGAAATACACATCGAGAGTGGAGCCACGACCAGAACATTGTTCAGGCACATCTCTGCCCATGCTCCATCATGCTCATCGCTCGCACGTGCACACAAACACACACACACAGATACACACAGACACACACACTGACCCCCTCTGAGTGATAGACACTCAGCAGGCCTGTTTGAATGAAGAAGAAATCCACACTTTCGCATCACATCAACAAGTTTTGGGAGCCTTTAACTGCAACTACCTGTGCGTCTCCTCCCACCCCCACACGCCACACCCTCACACATACACACACGCTCTCTCGTCCTCTAACACATTCCTTCCAAAAACTTTCTGACAGCGAACTCCTCTCTCAGTCTTTCCTTTCTCCTGCAGAGCTTTGCCTCCCATAATCTTCCCTGATTTATCTCTCTATTCCAGTTCCTCAGTGCTGCGCTCTCCTCTCCTGTTCTGCGTTCTCCTGTCCTTCACTATGTTGCTCAGTAATAAACACTCCTCTCTAACTAATGCTTCCACCAAACACAGTGTCAGCTTTTTCCATTATCGAGACTATGCCGTCGGTGTCCAGCCATTCATATCATATAATCACAATAATTATAATCCTTCCATTGATACAGCCCCATTTCACCAAATCATTATACACTAGACACACAACACCAAAACATGTTAAAGCACTTCACATTGCTAGCAAGCCTTGTGACTGTACATTTTTTTTTTTTTTTTTTTTAATTCATAGAATTTTACGGCACAAAAGGAGGCCATTCGGCCCATCTAGTCTGTGCCGGCTCTTTGAAAAGAGCGATTCAATCCCACTGCCCTGCCCGCTCCCCATAGCCTAATAGACCTGTTCTCCCTAAATAAAGATCTAATTCCCTTTTAAAAGTTGTTATCGAATCAGCCTCCACCACCTTTTCAGGCAATGCATTCCAGATTCGAACAACTCGCTGAGTGAAAAAATTTATCCTCAGCTCCCCTCTACTTCGCCTTGAAACTATTTTAAATCTGTGACCACGAGTCACAGATTCACCCACGAGTGGAAATAGTTTTTCTCTATTTGCCCTGTCGAAACCCCTCATGATCTTATAAACCTCTATTAGGTCTCCCCTCAATCTTCTCTGCTCCAGAGAGAATAACCCTAGCCTATCTAGCCTCTCCTCATAGCTGAAGTCCCTCAATCCTGGCACCACCCTAGTAAATCTTCGCTGCACCCTTTCCAATGCCTTCACATCCTTTCTGTAGTGTGGTGACCAGAATTGAACACAGTATTCCAGCTGAGGCCTCACCAAAGTCCTATAGAGGTTAGTCAGCACTTCCTGACTTTTGTACTCTATACAAAAGCCTAGTATCCCATATGCCTTCTTAACAGCCTTGTCTACCTGTCCTGCCACCTTCAACGAGTCACTAACACAAATCCCCAGGTCTCTCTGTTCCTTCACACCATTTAAAATTGTACTATCTAGCCTATATTGCCTCCCTGCATTTCTTCTCCCAAAATGCATCACCTCACACTTCTCTGCATTAAACTTCATCTGCCATGTGTCTGCCCACTTTACCAATTTGTCTATATCCCCCACTTTACCAATTTGTCTATATCCTCTTGCAGATGGCTACTATCCTCCTCACTATTTACTATTCTCCCTAACTTAGTGTCATCTGCAAACTTGGAAACTGTACTCCGTACACCCAAGTCCAGATCATTGATGTAGATTACAAACAGCAATGGTCCCAAAACTGATCCCTGTGGCACACCAATGCTCACTTCCCTCCAATCTGAAAAACAGCCGCTCACTACAACTCTCTGCTTTCTGTCTCGCAGCCAGTTGTGGATCCACGCTGCCACTGTCCCTTTTACGCCATGGGCCTTTAATTTCCTAATAAGTCTCTCATGTGGCACTTTGTCAAATGCTACCATTATCCACCCATTCCGTTACCTCATCAAAAAATTCTATCAGATTTGTAAGGCAAGATTTGCCTTTAAGAAATCCATGTTGACTGTCCTTTATTAGCCTATATCTTTCTAAGTGAAGATAGGCAAACACAGCAATAACAACAAGAGCTTCGATTTTTATAGCGCCCTCCACGCCGGACGGCGTCTCAGAGCGCTTAAACGCATTTATACACAGCAAACAGCTAAGGCGAATGGTGACAATAATAATAATCCTGGCAATTGACTTAACGTCTCAACACGTCATTGAGCCATTTCCATTTCAAAGCGCTTAGCAAGATATAATGTAAATGGTACTGGTGGTGTGTTTTGTGGGCGAATTGTAGCAGCCAGTGACAATGTCCCACAAACTGCCATGGTCGGAATGACCAAATGTACTTGGGGAATTGTTGGGTAGAACAGTGAGAGAAAGAAACTTCCTTCTCTTTTCGAACAGTGCCGTGGGATCTTTAATATCCACCTGAACAGGCAAAACGGACCTCAGTTCAGGTCTCATCCAAAAGACGACACCTCCGACAATGCCACACACCCCCAGCATTGCATTTGAAGCATCAGTGATACCAAGTCCTGAGGTGGGGCTTGAACTCACAAGCTTCTGACTCAGAGGTGAGAGTACGAGGGACCGCCCAGACTGACACACCTAGTAATGATTCCCCCACTCTCACTACCCCAGCACCAGCCTTGGCACAAAACAAACTACTCAAACTGCAAGTGGCAGGATTACATAATAACACCTCATATCCTGTGGATGTGAGAGCGTGGAACGTCTCAACACATAGTGACGGTGAAGCCAAGTCAGTGATAGTGTCCAGAGCAGAAGTGACTGGGTAAAAACTGGTGGAAAAATTATAACGTGGAAAGAAAAGATTGGAGTAAAGAGAGAGCTCCAATGAGGGGAGTGAACATCAGCACAGACTTCACAAAGTAACCAGATTGGTACAGATGAGGAAGACCCATCCAATCCCATCCTTAGATCACCCAACATACTCTTCCCCCATCACAACTTTTTAAACAAGTCCATTGCCCTGGCCTCAACCATCCATCCTGGCAACTTGTTCCAGTCGTTAATTACCCTCTGGTGTCTCTATCCTGAAGTTGCTCTTTACATCTCTAAACCTGTGTCCTCATGTTCTACTGTCTTGGTGCATTTAAAAGTATCCTCCATTTAGTACCTTGCAATTTATCAGTGTTAAACTTCATTAGCCAGCTATCAGCCCTCGTGCATCAATTTCTCCCTGTTGGACCACAATGACAACTTGCATTTATATAGGGTCCTTCGCGTGGGGTAGCGTCCCGGGGCGGGTGCTTGACAGTACTGGAGTGTGACACAGAGCCAGGCAGAGAGGGAGGAGGGAGCACAATCAAAAAGGAAGGTCTCTTTAAGTGAGATTTAAAGGTGGGAAGAGAGGGGGAAAGACAGAGGGATTGCTGGAGAGAATTCCAGAGTTTCAGGGCATAGTGGCTGAAGGAAGGGCCACCGATAGTGGGGCAGAGGGGACGAGACACAAACAGCTCGGGGCCAGCGAGCGGAGGCAGCAGGGGGTGGAGTGGGGAGGTAACCGGGTCAAATACTTAAGGAGGTGCGAGAGCATGAAGGGATTTGAAAATGGGTGCGAAGACCTTGAAGTCAATCCATTCGATAATTGGGAGCTAGCGAAGCAGCCTGGCAAGGACTGGTGAGGGAGGAGTTTTCTGCAAGACCTTTGCTGCCTCCTCTGATTCCACAATCTCCCCCTAACTTGCTGTTATCTGCAAATGTGATTACACTGCATCTGAAAGTCCAAATCAATAATATACCTAAGGAACAATTGGGGTTTCTGAACAGACCCTGAGGCACCCTCTCCCTCCCTTCAGTCAATCCCGACCACGGTTTGCGGAGGAGTCTTTCCTGTGATACTTTGTCAAAGCCTTTTGGAAGTCTAGATACACCACATCATACAGCTTCCCTCAGTTAGTTTGGGCTGTCGCCTCTTCAAAAAGACATTAATGAAATTGGTCAGATAAGACCCATCCTTTCTGAACCTTTGTTAACTGTAATGGACAAAGAGGAGGGAAAGCAGTTAAGAGTGGAGAGCTCCAGGGTGGAGCGAGCACCAGCACAGACACAATGGGCCAAACGATCACTGTGTAAGCTTCAGGTTGTTGGTGACTTACTTGGATATATCTGTTTGGTCGGTGCACTGAGCTGAGCATCTTTCCGAACTCTGTAGGCAACATCTGCTCCCTTTGTTGATCTTCTGGATTGGCACATACCTTTCGTCTTCTCTATACCTTCAGGGAATGACGCAAATTCTAAAATCTTCAAGATATCCGCTGGTTCAGCTGTGGAAACAAGAGACAGATGATTACAGGCTGCTCGCCACGGGCAGCGCTCCCCCGTCTCCAGACACAATCACATCTCTGTCGGCTCACAAACTAGCTCTGACGTGAAGCAATAGGTAGGTTTACACCACGGAATATCCCCTCCTTCCCCAGCCTCTGTCGGCTCCTTCTGATCACAACCCAGTGCCAACAGGTGACAGAGAGTGTGCGAGAGACGAGGTGGTGTGAGGACAGCCGCACCCCACACAGCACACACTCAGCCTCCGCCCCACCCAACCCCACACCAACCACCCACCCACCTGGAATTTATGGATCGTGGAACTGGGGAGAATGGTGATAAGTGTATAAGGGAAACCTCGAGGGGAAACCCACCCTCAATAATAGTGCTGAGGCTTTTGGTGTGAGCAAGGGGCAAATGTGGGCAATGTGGTGAAGGTGAAGATGAGCCGTCTCGGTCAGCGACCAATAGTGAGACTGATTCCCATGCATCGCACACACACACACAGACGCTCTGGTGCACTCACACACAATCGTACTCAGATGAACGCTCACACATTGTCGGAAACGCTGGCACACTCGCACACACAATCAAACACACAATTGCCTGCTCACATGCTCTTGGATACATAAGCACACACGCGCATTCGTGCCAACGTATGCTCATCATAGACACACATGTCCTCATACAAGCAGAACATGAAACGTTCAGACCAGTCACTGGGAGCTGTCCTTGGGCACCTCCTAGTGGCCAGTCTGAGCACTGAGCATGTAGAGACCCAAGCTCCTAATCCATGTTGAGTCCCAAGTACAGTACTGGGGGGAGCCCGACATTGTCACAGGTACTGTCCTTTATCATACATTAACCAAGGTCACATACATCTTTTTGGGTGGACGTTACAAAATGCACAACTTGATTGAAAAAAAGTTTCTCTCTCCTGGAGTTCTGGTATAACAATCCCCCAGATGAAATTGGTCATTCGCTTCACTGCTGTTTGCGTCCACCACCCGACCCGCCCTACCATTGGTGGATGGGCTTTCAGCCTCTCTGCCCGCTCACTCTGGAACTCCTTCCCACATCCCTTTCGCCTCACTTCCTCCCTTGCCTCCTTCAATCTGGTCTCAAGACCCTCCTTTTCAATCGTACCTTCTACTGCCCTTCCAACTCTCTCCCTCCCCTCATAATCTTCTCCCGCCTCTCCCCCCTACCCCTCCCCCCGCCCCACCCCCAACCTCCTCTCCACTGCTCAGGTCCTGACATGACTGATCAGTGCTTTGGGACGTCCTCCCGACGTGAAAGGCGCTCTAGGAATGTAATGTTGTTGTTGTTATGACTTGTGTATCTATCGGCAAATTGGTTTGCCAATAAATACACAGTCACCGTACTTGACAGTACCTCTCTGTTGAATGCTTTGGAACATTTCTACATTTGAACACTTCTACACCCACTACCCCTCCCCCAACTGTGCAGCTGAGGTATTCCCTCCGCACCCACTCCATGGAACCCTGACATACCCCCCACACAAAAATACACACTCAGTTCTAAGGACAGGCAGAGTAATATTGGCCTCCTGACAGATCAGGGTTATAATAAAGCTCACATCAGAGGCTGTAATTTATGTTTAATTTTCGAATGCCTGTAATTGGTTCGGAAATTACTTTAATCTGTCAAAATTCTCTTCCCTGTAGAATATGTGACTCATTTAACATTAGACATGCATATTATACAGTGAGGAAAATCTTTCCAGCCTCCGGCCACGCCGTGTCTGTAGTGGGAGCAGAGACGTCTATTGCAGATCCTCTCCCCCCCCCCCTCCCTCCCTCCTCTGCCCCCAGGGCAACCGCGAACAGTAACATACACGACAATAATACCACACAAACAAAAACAAAAATTGCTGGGGAAACTCAACAGGTCAGGCAGCATCCATGGAGAAAGGAAAAAGAGTCAACGTTTCGGGTCTAAAACCCTTCGTCAGAACGTAACAGCGCACGATCGGTTAGGATAGAGAAGGCTTGTTGGCCTAATTTGTTCTTATTCCTTCCCCGCCCCACCTATCCTCCCATTACGGCACAAATTGTCTCTTAATGAGTCCCAGCACCTTGGCCTTGCCATCCTTCTTTCTGACATTGTGCCCCCACTAACCACCCTATCCACCTGTGTAAAAACATACAACAACAACAACAAAATTATATTTATGGAGCACCTTTCACATCAGGAGGACGTCCCAAAGCACTGATACTTAGAGATACTTAGTGTTGTCTCATGCCTTGGTCTTTCACACCCTGTTCCTTTTTGTCTTCATACAAGGCTACTATCTTGTAAGATACTAAGCTCTGGAACTCCCTTCCTCACTCCCTTCCTCACCCCCTTCACCTCGCCCCCCTCTCTTCCTAGTTTCAGGTCTCGGCTAAACACCTTTCTTTTCAACCGCTTCGGTCACCTTTTTCCCACTGCCCATGGCTCAGGCCCGGGATCCGTTGTTGTGAAGCACTCTGAGATGCCATCTGGCGTGGAGGGCGCTATATAAATCAAAGTTGTTGTTGTTACTACTCCCCGGCTACTACCTTCTCTGTTTAACTCCTTGAATGCGTGTTTAGGAGGGGATTGTGGTTGTGAATTGCCTCCACACACCCATCCCCTCCACTCCCTCACGGAAGATGTGTGTGAGGCAACGGAGGAGGCAGAAAAGTTCAAGGCCTGACCAAAAATGATGGTTATGGGTAGGGTGGGCTCATCACTAATCACTCGCGTGTTGCAAACTCTGCAGCCCGAGGATTTGCTCTCAACATGAAACTTGCCAACATTCCGACATCCACCTGTGAAGCCACTTTGTCTTAAACATTGTGGTCGCTAAATAACAGGATCTCACCCCTCTCCTGGCCAGGTCTCACCCACTACCACAATCACCCTCTAGCTCCATGCCCGCCCGGCTCCACCCCCATCCTCGCTGGGCTCTTGTGTTTTGGTCGGCCGGGTGTCTGACACATTGGGAAACCCATCATTGCGTTTAGTAACAGTAACCAAACTGCACGCCGTTCCACATATATGTACACCACCACCTCCACCTGGATCCTCCCAGTGTCTGGAATGGAATGCAAACTCTTTCCCCAGGGGGAGGGGGACATGGGGAGTAATGGGGCTGTGGAGAGGGGAGGGTGATGGGGGAGGAAACAAGTCCGCTTCTGCCTGAGGTTAGTGTTGTATCACTGAACAATCCTCAGCGGCAGGTGCTTGACGGAAAAACCCAAAACAGCTCTGTTGTTTGGAGCCCTGGGTGGGAACCAACATCAAAGCCGCTGGAATACACCAGCTGCCGTGCTGCGGGCTCTGTCTGTGAGTGGACCTGAGCTTGGCCATGGGTATTCTGCCAGACCCCCAGCTGACACGCGTGACATGAGAAAAATTATGCTTCTAATTCTCTCCCCGCTGGCCCAGGCCTCATTGCGTTCGGGCTGTGGTTTGGGTTGGGAGGTGGGGGGCTGAGGTTTGGGGGCGGCTAAGGTTTGGGGTGGCTGAGATTTGGGGGCTGAGAGTTTGGGAGGCTGAGGTTTGGTGTGTGGGGGGCTGAGGTCTATAGTGTGAGGGGTTGCGGTTTGGGGGCTGAGATTTGGGGGGCTAGGGTTTGGGGGGAGCTGAGGTTTGGGGTTTAGGTGGGGCTGGGGTCTGGGGGGACTGAGGTTTGGTGTGTGGGGGTAGGGTGTGGTGGGGGGGGTGGGGCGAGGTTTTTGGGTGGAGTTGAGGGGAATATTTGGGGTACAGGAGCACACTAGCTCTCTGACAGGCTGTCTGGCTGTGGTGAGCTCATTGCTGAAACCTCTGTGGTATGAATGGAATGCTGTCCACGTGTCATGTGCATCTGTATGGTTTGTAACAAGGCAGCGATGTTCAGGACAACACATTTGTGTGGGTGTGTGTCCAGCGCTGGGAACAACCGTCCCAAGCATCTTAAAGTCTCTCTCTGAATGCACTGACCCTTCACCTTAAACCATTTTGTCACCTCCCATCTCAACTATTCAAATCCACTTAATCCAAAACTCACCTGCCCACTTAATCACCCGCACTAAACTCCATTCCCCCCATCACAGCAGTTCTAGCCTGGCTCCACTGACTCCCCATCACATCACAGAAGATCCTCACACTCATCTTCAAATTCCTTCATGTCCTGGCACCACCCTACCTCTCTGACCTGCTTACTCCCTAAACCCACTAACTCAGTTTGACTTGCTCTGGACTCCTGCTTGTCCTTCATGCGTTCCGTCCATCATTGGTAGCCACTCTGCCCCAAAACACTGAAATACTCTCCCTCAATCCCTCCACCCTGACCTCTCCTTCCTCATTTTCAGGTTGTGTGGGACCCTATATAAATGCAAATGATTGTTCTCTCAAGGTCAGTGCCTTCAGAGAGAGAGAGAGAGAGAGAGATGCAAATCACCAGAAACCCACCCATATCAGGAAAACCTCCTCCACTGTTAATGAACCTGCCTCCCACACATGTCACCGGGAGCCAGGTAGGGAGGCTGCAATGACGGGCTTCACATCTGCTGGCTAAATGAGATCACCCCCAAAGTTATTGTGTGAGTTGCTCACGTCTCTCCACTATCCATATCATTAACCAATCTGTATCATGGACATCCTTGTAGACTATATCCCGACCCAAGCACAGAGCCTGAAACCTGTCCAGCCACGCATATACATGCACGCTCAACTTTTCCTAAGAGCATTAACAGCTGGTGAGAGCGGTGGTGGGGGTGGGGGTTGGGGGGGGCGGGGGGGAAGGTCAGGCTCACAATACACATGTTGATTGTGGAATTTGACAGTTAAGACACTGAGCTGTCCTTCCAGCTCCCAAGTCCTCAACAGCACTGGTTAGAAGCAGCACAAAACTCCCTCTATGCTGCCATTCCAGGCCTCTCAGATCAACACAGACACAGATTAGATACAGAGTAAATAAAACTCCCTTTTGGGATACTGTCGTGCATGATTGGATGTCACATTTTGCCCATAAAAGTCCATCCACTTTACAGTATATCCTCTGAAGCACTTTCAGACATCATGATGATGTGATAAGGCACTATGTCAAATAGATTATTATTATTTGCACTGTCTGTCCACACTCCCAGTCAGTGACAGCACAGATTAGAGACAGTAATAACAATCCTTCCGTTTGATTAGCACCTTTCACATCAAGAAGACATTTCAAAGCACCTCACAGTATTTACTATGAAATGTAGCGACTATTTTGAAGGATTATTGTCTATGTTACCAGGAGTCACTCCGCACTCCCATTGGATCTTTGAGGTCCACCTGAACATCTCATCCAAAGGATGATACCTCCAGCAATGCACCTCATCCAATACTGCCCTGGAGTGTCAGCCTTAGACTGTTGAGCTCAGTATGGGGTCAGTATGGGGTTTGGACCCACACACGACCTTCTGACTCTGGGGGGGTGGCCACAAGGCTGGGAATGGGCTATGTTGGGGAAGGGCTGGGGAATGGTTGGGAGGGGGCTGGGGAAAGGGTCAGGCGAGACTGGGCAGGGAGTGGGGGAGCTATGTGGCGTGAGTAGGGCCAGGGAGGGAACCAGAGCTGACTGTTGAGTTATGAAGACTCAGATGGAAGAATCAAATGAGCTGGTGACGCTTGGCACTGACACCGGTGATTACACACAGCACAGCCAGGTCAGAGGGTCAAGAGTCACAGAGTTCCGAGGGTCTGGATGATGCAAAGAGTCAAGGATCACAGTGACCGGCCACGGGCTGGTGAGCAGTGCGCATAACAAGCACTTGGTTACTTCCCAGGAACAAACAACATGTAATGGAATGGGTAACTGTCCAAATCACACTCATCAGCCACAACATCACACCAAGTAAAGAGAGATTTGATATAATAAGAATAAGAATAATCCTTGGAGTTGATATAGCGCCTTGGCATGCTGTCGAGGCATCTCAAAGGGCTTCACAGAGTACCCTGCAAAGTGACTGTGTATCTTAATGGCGAAAGCCGGCAGCTAGGTGTGCCACAAGCAGTGTCCCACAAACAACCACAAAGTGAGTGACGCATTTTATTTGGGGGATTGTAGGCCAGGACATGGGGAGCACGGAAAGAGATACTCTCATCTCTTCGAATTGTGCCATGGGCTCCTCAGTGCCCACCTGAGCGGGCGGGGGGGCACCATCCGAAGGACAACACCTCCAACGCACAACACTACATTGGAGTGTCAACGTTGGATGATGTGGGGCTTGAACCCACAATCTCAGGGGTGAGAGCACTACGCCAAACTGCCCTCTTTAAGACACTGACATATCCAATATCCTCAAACAGATAAGAGGAGTTAGTGTATAGCCCATAAAACAAACTTACTCAGTTGGTTTGATTGGGGGGGCGGTGTGGGGGAGGGTTATTTAAATGCACAGTTTCCAAGGAACATTTTCAGTTTAAACACTCAGTAATTCCCTAGCTTCCCACAGAGCCTCAGCCTGCGCTAACTGGCTGAACATGGCTGTCTGGTTCTCTCTGTGTCTGTGTCAGCTCGTAGATCCCAGGGGTCAAGAATGGAGAAAGAGATATATAGAGAGAGTGGGGGTGGGGGGGGGGGGGGGGGAGAGGGGGGAGGGAAGGAAGAGGGGAAAAGAGAGGGGGGAAGATAGGGGGAAAGGGAGAGAGTGGGGGATGGGGGGGGGGAGGTAGGGAAGTATAGCTCCCTGGAAATAGAACTTCCCTCCCATTTCAAATAGAATGTAACTAAACGCAATCTTCGCTGCTGTGTGAAATAGTCTGCTGAATGCAGGACGTGGCACTGTCTGTATAAAAGTGACCACAGGGGAGGCTTAACCACATGTGCGATGAGGTTCCGAGACCTTCAAAAGTAAATACGGGCTCACTGCCCCCCCACCCCACCACCCCGCCCCCCCATCCCCACAGACTTTAACATCAAACGTGGGCTGCGGGAATCCGCAGCTCTCGTCTGAGAGCGTATCTCACACAACGCGTAACCAGCGATGTTTCTCACGGCCATGTTACAAGGTCCGCGCGCGCGAGAGAGAGAGAGATCCTCCGCACTCCTCGGCTTGTGTGGCAAACCAATTAACTCCCGAGAGCATCCTTGGAAATCCGGGCCCATCCGGAAATCATTTGGTCGATTCCCAGATGCAAAAGTATGCAGATGGTGACACCAGATACAGCCGTAAGCTTCTGATAAACCCATGACGCCACGTTAGAAAAGCGCTCAATGATAAGTCGGTTATCCACACTGGCGAGTCAGGCGTGTGTGTAATAACATGAATAGATGTATCATGGACAGCCTGATGACTTCAGTGGTAAATATGCTTTCAATATGTCTGTCACCTTTGTTTTAACAAGTCATTAGGAATTTATAGTAAAGGATCGTTATTTGGGGGCTGTGGCAGCTTTTGTCTACGAAGTGCACAGTCACTACACCACGCTAGCAAACGTTGTGGAAAACACTTTCCACGAAGTTACAGGATTGTGATCACGGACCACGAATCGCTCGTTGAATTCAACGAATTGAATTCAAAAAATAAATGGAGGTGGCCGATAAAAAAGAATATGTACCATCCGAACCCTGACAAAAGTGGAAACAGTGATAGCAAGAAGAGTGGCTGGGAACACTCAGCATGTCAGGGCAGTATCTATGGCGACAGGCAAGTGAGTCAACTCCCTGAGGTGAGGAAAGTAGAAAGAAAAAGTAATAAATTGGTCATTTTCGATCCACGACTGTTTGTGGGGGGGAACGCCGCTGAGCGCAACCGGCTGCCGCCGCGTTTCGCCCACAACGTACACAGTCAATTTCACCTTTTCACGGGATATTTCTGCGAAGTGCCGTGAGACGTCGAGGAGACAATGAAAAGCTCCGCGTCAAATGCAAGGACTATCATTATCGTCTGCGGCATTTTGCCTGTTTGAAGAGGATACAGGGTTCAGTTGCAATGAATTGTCTTTGGATGAACTTGGATTCCAAAGGCACAGGGAGTCAATGGGGTTCCCTGAAACAAACGCCAGGGGGGGCACACACTCTGTGTGAGGGTGGGAGGCTTTTTTGTTAATGGTTGGAGAAGCATTTTACATAAGTTATTTTTTGCGTTGAGGGGTGGGGAGGGTTGTGGGTTGGGGGGAGAAGCGACTTTTTCCTCTCTCTTTCTCAGTCGAGAACGGACGAAAGTTGGATTCTTTGGAATTTCCAAGGAATGGGGGGGTCTCTCTAGCTCGATTAGATCTGGAATTCACAGCCCCCTCCATACAGTACAAACCCCTGCACACACAAACACACACACACACACATACACAAGCCCACTCCTCCCACACATACACAACCCACCACACACAATCCCCCACACACAAGCCCCTATACCCCCACACACACACACATACACAGAACTCCACCCCTACACACACACACAACCCCCATCCGAAACAAACCTAAGTTTTGAAATGAACAGGAAAAGTTTGGGAGAAAACTTTTGTGTGTGCGTGTGTGTGTCTCTCTGCGTGTGTATGTGTAAGCTTAGCCTTGGGTTGTGTGAGGTCAGGTCAGGTCAGGATGAGAGGATGAGAGGGATGGGGGGGTGGGCTGAACCCACCACTAATCTGGGTGGGGGGGGTAGGGGAGAGAGAGTGGGGAGGGGGGGTGAATTACCATTCGCTTTTTATCTCCCCCACCCGTCCCAACGCTCCATCAACCCCGACAGGCGGAAAATCCCGTGTTTCGTTAAGTGTTGGGGAACATGAAAGGGGAGAAGGGGGTGGCAGCTGTCCTGATCATAGACAACTTTGAGCTTATTACTTGCAAACTGTTGAATCCCAATTATAGTTTCACACACACACACACATACACACACACACAGATATATATATATGCATGTGTATATATACTATAGCTATATATAGATATATACACACACACACATAAAAAAGGCAACTTTGCAAAAGTATTCAGTGCCGTTGCAGCAACCCATCTAATCCCCTTGTTAAATCTGATCCCTGGTGTACAGATGAGTTAAAACAAGGCACTTACCTGCATTTGTGTAAACTGTTAAGCAAATAATTAGTACTGATAACTTCAAAGCAAAGTCCCGAATGCATGTCCTCTTTTTCCACCGGGTGTGCGTATCCATCGTTAAAAAAAGATAGCTCGACAGCTTTATATATATATTATAAATATATATATATATTAGCCACAGACGGGAGGGAGCTGTAAAGGCTGAGCTAAATGTTTGATGCCATTCAAAAATCTCTTTAAAGCACTTTTTTGTGTGTGTGTGTTGCTTCCCTGGCTTCCCCTTCTCTCTCTCAGAAGTCTGGCCTTTCTCAGACTGACAGAGGGATCGATCCCTTCAGATGATTTCCTGGGGCTGAAAAGATCCTGGACACAAAAAAAATGCCTGTTGGTTAAAGTTCTCAGCCCCCCCTCCTCTCTCTCTCTCTCACTCACTCACTCACTCCCCAGCGAATGCACAGTGAGTCGGCCTCCACACTATCCTGCCCTTCACTTATTGGACCACAGTCAAAACCATTGCTTAGAATATTGTTTGAGGGAAGAAAGAGATTATACCAAATGCTTAGTCTCTCCCCCTTCTCCCTCCCTCTCTCCCTCCCAGCCAGCCCAGCCCAGCCAACCAGCCGAGTGTGTCAATCCAGCGCCAAGCTTTAAACCTTCTGAAGTCTTGAGCGGGAAGCGATGGGGTTAATTAACCAGGGGAAAAACTCTTCAGTTTTAACACGGAACTGGGAGCCGCCACGCTTCTCGCGGAACGCAAAGAGTCGCATCTTATCTCAGCTCTGGGCTCGAGTTTGTCTGCGAAGAGACACTCTTTACAGTCCCGTCTCGTTTGACTTGTTGCTACTTGCTGCCCTGGCAATGAAATTGCCGCCTGATTCGCTTTTGATACGCTTCTATTTCTCAGTTGAGTCAAAATAACTGTCACAGGTCCTGCAACCCATAATAATGATGATCCGTACGTTTTTGGTGGAGCGCCTGATCGCGTCTCCGAGACGTCTCAAAAGCGCTTCACAGTAGATACTGCAGAGCGAGTTGACTGTATATTCCGTGTGGGCGAAAAGGAAAAATAGTTCTTGAAACGGGGGTTGTGTGGGGTGGGTTGGGGGGTGGATGGCGACGGGTGTTGGAGCCTTTTTAAGGCTTATTCTTTTTCTTGGCAAAAATCATTTTGGAATGCTGAGGTTTTTATTGCTCCAATTTGGTGTCGCTCTTTGGTTTTTATTTATTCCCTGTCACTCGCCAAGTATGTAGTTCGGGTGAGGACAGCCCTCCCCTGGCAACCCACTTCACCCTCGCCCAAAGCCAAACACCCCGCACAAAGAAGTTCGCTTACGAACTCGTGTACTGAAATCACTCACTTCGTGGCTTTTTGTGGACATTGCTGTATATTAAATACACCATCCATCACACTTTACAGTCAATGTGTGAGTGTGGAACCCATCAACGCAATGTAGAAGAGGAGGAAGCGAGGGCATCTGACAAGGATTTTTATTCAAATATTTTGGATCAATTATACAGCACAGGAGGAAGCCATATGTATGGCCCATCATGCCAGTAAGAGGTCTGTATTTAGCCCTGTCTTGAGGAGTCCGGCAGCTTAGTGGTTAGAGCATTCACCTAGCAAGTGAGAGGACCCAAGTTCGATTCCCAGGCGGATAAAACCCCAGGTTAGTTTCCTTACCCCACACCCCTCTATTTACCTAGCAGTAAGTAGGAATCTTTGGGTGTTAGTCAAATGGCGGATCACTTTCCTGGGGCTAATAATCCCTCAAATAAACCTTGATGGTGCCTCAATCCATGACTGTTTTTGTGGGACATTGCTGTACGCAAGTGGCCGCCACATTTTGCCCACAATATACACAGTCAATTCACTTTACAAAATATTCGATGAAACACTTTGAGATAAGGCAATACATCAAATGCAAATATTATGTATTATATTTTTCCACACTCTCCTTCACAGCTAGCCACAAAATACGCAGTCACTCCACTTTATAGTATATCCTGTGATGTACCTTACTTTTTTGTGGTACACAACTGACCTCCGCTCCCTCAAAAGCCAAGTCATCCGCAAACATGGGGTAAATTTTCACATGTATGCCGACGACACCCAGCTGTACCTTTCTGCCTCATCCCTCAACCCCCAGACCATCGATGTTCTGACAGCATGTCTATCCGACATCGAGTCCTGGACAAGGGACAACTTCCTGCAATTGAACGTGAGTAAGACCCTCCTGATCGGCTCAAGCCAGCGCCTCCGCACATCGGGCGCCGCCAGCCTCAACATCCAAGGCTGTACTCTCCACCTCAGAAAGCCAATCAGGAACCTCGGCATCATGTTCGATCAAAAACTCTCCTTCCTCCCCCACATCCGTGCCTTGACCGGCACCGTTTATTTCCACCTGCGCAACATTGGCAGGCTCCGCAAATATCTTACCCCCCGCGCTGCCGAAACACTCGTGCACGCATACATCACCTCGAGGCTGGACTACGGAAACTCTCTCCTCGTCGGCCTCCCCACTCACAGGCTGCAGGTCATCCCAAACTCTGCAGCCCGTGTATTATCCCGAACCCGCCTCCGCGACCATATAACCCCCACCCTCCCCATTCTCCAGAGGATCGAGTTCAAGATCCTCGTCCTCACCTTCAAGGCCTTACACGGCCTTGCCCCGCCCTATTTAACCAATCTACTTTCCCCCTGCAAGCCCACCCGGACCCTCCGTTCAACAGGACTTGGCCTGCTCCAAGCCCCCCGCCCGAACCGCCCCACCATCGGAGGCCAGGCCTTCAGTTTCTCCGCTCCCACCCTATGGAATACCATCCCTCAATCCCTCCGTTTCGTTTCTTCCCTTTCCTCTTTCAAGGCCGGTTTGAAGACTTTCCTCTTCGACCGTGCCTTTTGTTCCACCCCGAATTTTTCGACCTCCCCTTCGTGTCTCACCCCTTCCCAAACACTCCCCTCCCAGCTCGGGTCACACGCCTCCTGTGCAGCGCCTTGGGACGTCCTCCCGACGTGAAAGGCGCTCTATAAATGTAATTTGTTGTTGTTGTTGTTGTTTTGTAGCCTTGATGTCCCAACAACATGATAAAAACACTTCCTGAAGTGTTGATGCGATAAGGCGCTATATCAAATGCAAGGATTATTATTTACATCAGATTATTATTTACATCAGTATTTCCTTGTATATCAGCCTGGCTCAGTTAGTAGCACACTTGCCTCTGTGTCAGAAGGGTTGTGGGTTTAAGACTTGGAATTCATGTAGTTGAGGCTGATGTCCCAGTGTAGTGCTGGGGGGGGTGGGCATTGCATTGTCAGAGGTGCCGTGCTTCAGATAAGAAGTGAAACCAATATCCGTCTGCCTCGTCAGGTGGATTCTATGACGCAATTTGAAAAGAGGAGGGACTTTTGGAAGGAAGTCCCAGATAAACAAAAATCACTAACTTCATGGCTGTTTGCGGACATAGCTGTGCACGCGCAAATTGGCTTCCGCTATTGTTTACGTAGCTGTAAGTGGGAACCCAGCTGTTAGTCAATTGGCGGATTATTTTCCGGGGGTAATAATCCTTCCAAAAAAAGGCATCATGGCAGCTTGTGGGATACTGCTGTGAGCGATTGGCTGGTTAGTGTGATTACATGTAAGCTGTATCTGAGAGCAAATGATGATGTCTTTCTGGGAGAGGTCTGGAGATTCCTAGACCAGTTAGACTCAAGTCATCGATAGCTTCCCCAAGGGGAAGCCTGCAGTGACTGATCTGTCACCAGCAATGCCCTGGAGTAGTACAGACCTGCCTGGCTCAGAAATTGGACTACCACATAGGGCTGACTCGATTCCGACATTCTGTGGCCACACATTATTGTCAGCTTGGGGCTGGTTGAATCTATACAGTCATATTGGTCACACAAGGTACAGTGTTGCTCTGGATTCTCCCACACTGATAGTGATTGAGTGTCAGTGAAGGGATGGGTTACAGATTGCCTTACGCCAGTGTTTGCCAATTTAGCTACAGTCAACACACTTCAAAGCAACTTGGTGCCCGGAGCCTGGCGCATCCGCGTCGGAATTGTCAGAGAGGTGGGAATTGTCGGAATGTAGCAATTGTCAAATTGGGCCATGATGGCAGCAGCGGAAATGTCCCAATTGTGTGAATTCTGGGAGCTGCCGGAATTCTTCGCGCTGTCGAAAAACTCCAGAGCGCCAGGTTTGATGGATACGTTGGGGTTTTCCCCTCCCCGTCGGAGTTGTGGGAATTTTCAAAATGATCGAAATCGAAGGAACTGGAGGGATTAGGTCGGAATGGTATCAAATGTGGATGTCGGAATTATCAGAGATTTATTAGGCTCCAACAGTCTTATTTCCATTTCGCACTTCACACTTCATCCCCCTTCCACCTTCCCAACTGTCCCCCCCAATCCCCCAGTCATCCATCCCAGTTGACAGGTGCATATGTATATATATATATACAGTATTGAGGTCAGGCTACATCAGTACCAGCAGGTAGCTGAAGCCTGCAGTGTTTTTACCCCTCCACCCGTCACACATTATGCAGTCCCATCCCATCCCCAGCCCACCCCCTCCCAACCCCACCTCCACCCAGCACGCGGACAGAGCAGAGGAAAGGGTTGTGTGCTGCAGCAAAGCTCCTTTAAGGAGTGCAGATGTACTGCGGAAATAGCTATCAAATAAATACTTCACTACATCTGGGTTGAGTTATACTTTTGTGGAAATCAGCCGTGCAATGTGAAAAGGCTCCACCTCAGGTCTCAAAAATAAACCGAATTACCACTGAAATATGTCACCACAGCAGCTAGTAAACACACCAGCCAAGCAGCGCGGCCCACGGAGACCGAGAGAGCGGAGGACACTTATTTTAGCCGGGCCCCTAATCCTGTCACTGGTCTGTTGTTGTGGGATAAAGTTGGGCATGTACTCACTGCAGAAGAATAATAGTGTTGGAATCAGCCTTATGTGTGACACAGTAGCTTAAACATCCGAAAGTCTCTAAGTGCCCCACACAGAATTGCTGCCTAGTAGCTGTGAATAATGAAACATGGCGGCTATTCTACGCAAAGCAGTGTCCCTCGAACAGTCATCAAGCATCAAGAGAGTATGAGTGATTTTTCTGAAGGGGATTGTCGGCCAGGTCACCTTTCCAACAGTGTCGCGGGTTCTTTCATGTCCACTCCAACAAGCACAGACGGGATCTCGGTTTAACTTGGCACCTAAAGGACGATGACTTTGACAATGCAGTGTTGACCCTCTCCACAGCCCCCCACCACCCTCCCCCACCCATACTGATCTGGTGTATCAATGTGGACTTTGAGCTCAAACGTGCTGTAGCGGGGCTCGAACCCACAACCTTCTGATCCAGAGAGTGCGAGCGACCAAGCCAGGCTGACACTCCGGAGCCTGAGTGAGGGGCATCGGGGCTACCTGTACTATTCACCTGCCATGGACTGGGTGAGGGGGAGCGAGCAAGGGCAAAGGCCAAGTAAGTGAGGGTGGGACCAGCAGAGCATATTGATGGGAACTGCTCTTTGGGAAAGACTCACAGCCTGGGGAGAGAATGGCACAGGTACAGGGGGGTTTGAGTGGGAGTTCAGGCTGCACTGGTTGCCATCTCAGGTAAGCCCGGCTCTGCAGTAACATACTCTAGGGGGTGCCATTACACCACTCACAGGCAGCAGGCCAGCCATACACCAGGTACTCTGCTGTTTGGGAAATCCGACAGGAGAAAGGGGCGTGGAATGGGAGGACACATTCCCGGCACCTCTGGAGTTACGTCTCCTCTGCTGGAGATTCCCAGGCAAAACTTAATCACCAAGAAATTCTCACATTAGCGGAGGCATCAGGTTTCAGATGAGACATTAAACCAAGGTCCCGTCCGCCTGTTCAGGTGGATGTTAAAGATCCCACAACGCCGTCAGAAAAGGGAGTTCGTCCCACAGTGGGGAAACACTGACATTCCCACAGATTGTTGTCACTGGTCCCTAGTCAGTCCCAGGTCCAGGGTCATTGCCTAGCTGGGCCAGGATAGAAGCTATCGCTCAGGAACAGCTGGAAGGGAAGATATTTCAGGAATTCCCACAGAACAAGCAGAAGAAGTGGCCCAAAGTGGAGTGCACCTGACTTGACTGTCTGCCCGATCTGATCCTCAAACACTCCCTCCGGGCAACTCTGCAGATTATCCCACTCTTCCCGTCAGGAAGCAGCAGAATTCGGAGGACAGACAGATGTGGAACTTCAGATTCTACAGCCTCTAGGAGGCCCTCTGGGTTCAGTGGGGGTGGTGTGGGAGACAGAGGGGAAGGTTTGTTTGGGGGCATACGTTTTCACTTCTTTGTGCCAGTGACTAAGCCTCCTGCTCTCTGTACTTAACTACAAAACCATACAATCACTATAATGAATAATAATAATCCTTGCATTTGACACAGCACTTTTCACATCTTATCGACGTCTCAAAGCGCATCACAGAATATACTGTAAAGTGAATTGACTGTATACTTGTGGGCGAAACCCGGCAGACAATTGCGCACAGCAGTGTCCCACAATCGTGGATTGAAATTACCAATTTTATTATTGTGTTTTTTTTTGGAGGGATTATTATTAGGTGTGTGTAGTAAGGAAACTTGCCCAAGGTTTCACCCTGATCTGCCTGGATTCGAACACAGGTCTCACGCTACAGGAGCTCCACCTCACTTTAAAGTATAATCATCCTGTGAAACATCCTATCATCCTTTGAGACGTCTCAACAACATGATGAGCCTCTGTGTAGAATGCCAGGATAAATGTTGACCCTCTCTTAAAATCCCTTCATTTTGCCCAAAGTTCCTTCCTGCTTTCAAAACCACACTCTTTGACTTTGCCTTTCATCAACAACCTTCCAGCTCAGTTTTCCCGTGTTTCCTTGAGAAAGGTTTCACAACATCAATCCACACAAACGATGCTGTGTAAATGCCAGCGGCTGTCTTTCTCATCTACAGCAACAAATTATATGTGTGTAGCTCCCTTCACATTGGGCTGATATCCCAAGGCGTTCGAGAGTCATGGATTCAGAACTGACCTGAGGGCTAGAATCATGAGGGGTAGAAGGCAGGGAGGATGAAGGCAGGAGAGGGACCAAAGGTGCGGTCGACGAAGAGGGGTTTTTGAAAGAGGCCTTGAAGGAGGCAATGGAGGGGGCGAGGCAGAGTGTCTCCAGGATGAAATCCCAAACATTGGGGGCAGAAGTCCCAAATGCCGATAGTGGGGGGATATGGAGCAGATCAGAGCCCACCAAGCTGAGGGGGTGGACAGGCCTCATTGAGTGAATCAACAACCACCTGGTAGCCCTTGCCTGTGTGTGTGTGTGTGTGTGTGTGCTTGAGTATACACCTGTGTCTGTGTGAGTGCGAGTCTGTATGAGTGTATGTTTTGTTTTAGTCAGCCGGGTCCCTCACACATGCAAAAACACATCACCGGCTTTTTCTAAGAGTTCCCAAACCAACCAGAGAGGTTCACGTGTATATTGCATCTTGTGTCTGGAAGTCTGGCTGAAATGAATGGGCACGCTCCTCCCCTCACTCCATCCATCCATCCCCCCACACCACTGCTAACTCAATCCCAGAGAATACAAACGTTAGACAGATTGGTAAGAGGCACACGGCTTCTCTAAAGCACACTGCACTCCGTCGGGCTAAGCCAACAACCCCTGCCATCACTACCCAGCGGGAATCGCTGAGAGCGATCCCTCCACACCCCCCCCCCCACACCCCCCCCCCCACCCTCCAACCACCCCCCACCCTCGCTCCTCCTTTTCCCCTTCCCGCCCCCATCACTAGCTCAGAGACATCTTCTGCAACAGTGCAATGCTAGGGGTGAGTGGACCTGCAGTTAATCACTGCCTGGCTGAGCTGCCAGGAGAACTGGGCTGGGAATTCAGTCAGAGTTTCACTAAACTTCATTCCAGCTGTTGTAAGCAGCACTCGATTCCTCCTTGACTTTGCCCTGCTCCCCGCTCTGCTCCCTGATACGCCGGGAGGGACGCAAGGCACACGGCAGATAACACATGTCCTCTTTTCACAAGCACTGGTCATCATTAACCACAACCACAACCACCACAACCACAACAACAACAACAAGACTCCTGTGCAGCTCCTTGCTCCAGGCGGGTGGTCTTGCAATCACTTCACCGAATCCAACCAATGCGCGACTCCCAGCTCGGATGCAATCCCTCAACCATCCAGCACCGTGGGCCATCATCCGCGCTGCAGCTGCGTAAATGTAACTTGTTGTTGCCATTGTTGCCGTCGTTGCTGACGAGCCGTCCCGATGGTGATGAGCGACGTGACGCTTTCCTCTCCGGGATCTGGACGCCAGATGAGCAGAAAGACCGAGTGTTTGTGAAGCGCGTGGGGAACGCTTTGATCTCCTCTGATGCCTGTCCTGAACAAACACAGCTAAACCTCCTTCAAACAGTTTGTTTGTGAGCGGAGGGACCGCCCTGCGTACAACGTGGCAATTGAATCTTGGTCGGAAGATTCCATAGACTCCAGCGTGCGCGCGTGTGTGTGTGTGTGTGTGCGCATATGTGTGTGTGTGTATGGATGGGTGGGGAGCTCTGTCGTGGGAACCATCTGATTATCTTCAGGCTTTACAAGGAGTCTTCTCACTTCCAATCCTCTCAGTCGCTGTTGTCGGCTGTAGTGACTGTGTGATTTTTTGGGGGGATGGGTAAACAAGACAGCCATTTTATGTGCAGCAACGTCCCATAAACAGCCAACGTTTCTCTCACAAGGTATACTGAAAAAATTATTATACATTCTGTGAAGCCCTCGTGAGGCGTCTCAAAGACATGATAAGGCGCTCTTCTCAAATGCAAGGATTATTATTAGTATTATTAACCTACTTGGGGACGGGATATAAGCGAGGTCTCCTTGGAACTGAACTCGGATGCAACGTGGCAACGTGCTGGTTAATGGAACTGTGGAATCGAGCCAGCTCCGAGTTGGTAGAGCGGAGGGAGTGGGCAGGGAGGAAGCCAACTGCAGGAGAAGCAGTAGGTAGAGGGGCCAAGCAAGGCGCCTAAATGTCAGAGCAAGGATTTACCATCCACAGTGAATTGACAGTGAACGCGGGTCAGTGTGACTGGTTGCACAGAGAGAGAGAACGACCAGGGGTGGGTCAGAGGGCTCTTTGGGGGTAAATCTGTTGCTGATTAATATCTTGTTATGGTGTCTGACCAGAAAATATTCGGCTCCATTGGCCAGTCCGAGGCTGGGTGAGTCATTCCTCCCTCAGCATTTTTGGTCCTTAAACACTCGTCTCCCATGAGTTGAATTAGTCTTAAAATTGAAGGTGCTGTCGAATTGTGGAATATGAAATTAAATCCCGTTTTAGTGGCCCTGCAAGGTTAATAATAATAATTCTTGCATTTGCTATAACTCCTTGTCACGTAGTTGAGACATCTCAAATGTATGGCACAGTGTACAAAGATGATGATCACAGAGCAGGTGAGTTAAAATCCCAGTCCATGCTGAGTTTAGTGGTTTCAGCTGGGATCTCAGGTAAACTGATTCCAGTTTACCTGAAATGCTGGTCCCTCTACACACCCTCACTAGCTTGTGTGTGTGTGCATACGTGGGTGTATGTGTGTCTGGCACCCGGGTGGGGAGACGTGAGATTCTGCCGTGACTGTGGCCAGATTCTGGTATGTAAATGCAAGTTCTTGTCGGTGTGACTGCCAAAACTTGATGCCGAGGACAGTGGGCTCTTGGGTAGGAACCTCACCCCCCCAAGAGAGAGGCCAAGCCGGGCAGGAGGAGGGAGACCTGGGCCAACAGAAAGGGAAAACAGAGGAAAAAAACAATGAATTCTTCCCAAGAAACCAGCTTCCAAATCAGGTTAGGATTGAAGAAGTTTCACAATTCTGCTCAGTTCTGAACATTAGGGCAAAGTGATCTCTCAGGCTGAGACTGGGAGGAATTTCAATTCTCATTCCGTCAGTTGCCCATCCCTTACCACCTTCAAGGCATGATTCAAACCTTTTTTTCTGACCATGCTTTCAGCCGCCCTCCTATCCTATTGCCTTCACCCCAACCCTGCCCCCATGCTCAGGTCTGCAGCGCCTTAGGCCATCCTCCTGACATGAAAAACATTTTATAAATGTAATGTTGTTGTGGTTCAGTTTCTTGGTTCCAAGGGAAGAGAATTGAGCGATTGTAGGTAGGGCTACAAACTACACTGTTCGCACCTCCTTAGCCACAGGGCTGCTGAAAGGCGCTGCATAAATATAATGTTGTTGCTGGAACTAGGGTGTCATCTGGGGAGGGGAGTATCTGAGGTGGAGAGCGGAGATGTGGGATTGGATGAATACTTTGCAGTTTCAATTTCCTTTGGTGATCAGACAATCTCTCGTTCCTCACCTCAAGGCAACGTTTGTCCATTGTTCTCCCCACTCTGTCCTCCACAAGCTCCAACTCCTCAGCCAGACTCTACCCACCCATCACATCCACAGCCTCACCAGGCTCCACACATCCATTCCAGGATGTGTGTCTGGGCACGTTGAGTCCCGTAGCATATTGCCTCGCAAGTGATCCAGATCCAGTTCCTAGGTGGGGCGAGACCTTAGGCAAGTTTTCTTACTCCACACACCTAGCAGAAAATAGTATCCTAGTGGTGCATTGCTTTCCAGACATAATAATACCTACCCCACCAAAAAATGTAGTCACTCAATCCACAACTATTTATGGCATGCTGCCATGTGCAATTGGTTACAGTGTATGGTCCACCAAATACATAGTCAATCCACTTTACATTAAGTGCTTTGAGCCGTCTCAATGACGTGGTAAGGCGCTGTATCAAATGCAAGGATTAGTATTATTTTTATTGTCAAAACCTAGGCATTGCCAGGAAGACTGCCATCCCCAGGAATGTTTTCCGCAGAGACTGAGTATCACTCCCACAAAGTGTTTATTGATTTATTCCTTTCCCTCTTGCTTAAGTTCAAAAAACATTCCAGCTGTAACCCTCTGAATTTCCCATTGAATTTTGGTCACGAATAGAGCATTTTGCAGCTAAGTAGACAGCCACAGGGCTGCGTTCTCTGGCTGAAGACACACATCCCTTCAATAACTGGGTTGGACTTTAGTTTGGGCGTTGGTTGGCTGTTCTGTTGTGTTCTTCAAAAATGGGGATGGAGGGCAGAAGGAGGGATTGAGGGAGCTTCAGGGCACAGTGACAGAAATTATGGCCACAGATGGTAGAGCGGAGGGACGATGGAAGAGCAAGACGTTGGAGCCAGCCAAGGGGAAGCATTGGGTAGAGGAGTGGGGAGAAAGAGAGATCTTGATAGGAATCCCTCAAACTCTAGCCACTACCGCCCTATTTCTAACCTGCCCTTCCTTTTCACTGGAACGCGTTGTTGGCAACCAAGTCCGCGCCCACCTCTCCTCCCACTCCCTCTTCGAAACTCTGTGAATCTGTGCACAACCTCGGCGTCAGGTTCGACCCCCAACTGTCTTTCCTCCCCCACATCTGGTCCCTCACCAGCACCGCCTTCTTCCACCTCCGACGGATTGCCCATCTCCAGCAATACCTCACCCCAAAAGCCGCTGAAGCCCTGGTCCACGCCTTTCTCACCTCACGGCTGGATTATTCAAATGCCCTCCTTGCCGGTCTCCCCTCCACCACAATCCATAAAATCCAACTCATCCAAAACTCTGCCTCCCGCACACTCACCCGCACCAAACTTCGCTCCATCATTGCCCCCAGTCCTTGCCAGACTTCACTTGCTCCCTATCCCTGAGAGGATCAACTTTAAGACCTCCTCTCTCCTCAAACCAGCACTTTGCTCCTCAGCCTTTGCTCCACCGGGTTTGGCCTCCTCCATGTCCCCCGAATACTCCGCTCCACCCTCGGTGGCCGGGCCTTCAGCCACTATGCCCCGAGGCTCTGGAATTCCCTCCCTCACTACCAGCATCTTGCCCCCTCTTTTCTCAGTTTCAGGTCCCAGCTAAAGACCTTTCTCTTCGACCGTGCCTTTGGTCACCTTTCTACCCTTGCCCCTGGCTCGGTCCCGGGATCCGCTATTGTGAAGCGCTTTGAGAAGCTGTCCGGCATGGAGGGCGCTATATAAATCAAAGTTGTTGTTGTTGAGCGATAGGGAGCCAGTGGAGCCTGGTTAGAACTGGTGTGACCTACATACTCGCATTACATTTTACCACAAACTCTGTGAAGTGCTTTGAGATGTTATGGCAATGTGATAGCATGCTCTGGCATGCATTATTATTATTATAGTAAAAGCCCGTTTATCCGGCACCCTTGGGACCTGGCCAATGCCGGTTAAAGCGCGTGCCGGATATTCGGCCGAAAATGAAAAAAAATTTATACATTCCGGTTAATCGAATGCGGACTTTTTTTTTGCAATGCTAGTTATACGGAAGTTACGGTTGATCGGATTCCGGATAAACGGGCTTTTACTGTATTATTATTATTATTATTATAGAATCATAGAATATTAGAGACTAAAATGAGCCATTTGGCCCATCACATTTCTGCTAGTGTTTTAAACCCACCTGAACCACTTCATCTAATCCCCCACTCTCCAGCCTGCTCCCCAAAACCCTATAATATTCCTTCCCTCTCAGGGATCTATCCAATTCCCTTTAAAAAGACTGCATGGATTGAGCCTAAAGTGTGGTTTGTGGCTGAGAATTTCACATTCCTGGCGTCCTTTGTGTACATTTTTGGTGCATTTTTTCCTATTTTTTAAATTCGTCACATTGTAAAACATAATAATCCTTGCATTTGATATAGCGCTTTCCACATCTTGTCAACGTCCCAAAGCGCTTCACAGAATATACTGTATCCAAATGTAGAGACAAACTACATTGTGACAGGCTGTTTCCAGTGCTGTTGGCTGAATCAGGCAAAAGAGGGCACGAATTTCACATAATCACATGTATCCAAATATAGGTTTGACCTCCTGGCCGTTCCTCCAGCCCATTTGCGATGTCCAGGATCGAGCGATTGAGATTAATTTGTGGGCAAACACAGGTAGAGGCTGCAAGGGAGGGAGTGCTCAGCCCCATACTGACCTATCTCTAAACGACCTAAAGGCAGAGTCAGCTTTACTGCGGGCACTTCTGTTTGCCAAATCGCCTCACAGGAGGATGTGGACGAAGCAGCTGGTGCTGAATAAGTCTGGTACAAGGAATTGGACTTAGCCCTCGAGACCATTGAGGTGGCAGGCACATCATCAGCTGCACCTCACTGAAGACAAATAACTGGTGAGGAAGCTCCGAGGAGTGAGACGACAGCCACTGGAAGTTGTCCGAGTTCGTACATAGAGAGGATTCAGCTGCTGCTCAAGCCAAGCACCGCTACCGGTGGTAATAAAAACAATTCCTATATTTGTAGCAGCGCCTTTCACATCCGAAGGGTGACCCTAAGGCTTTGTGATTAATACTGTAAAGAGTCGTGGGGTAGATTGGGGGAATTCCAGGGGCAGTAGCTGTGCAGGAGCTATGTCGGCAGAGGCTGGGGAAGGAGGGGATATTCCGTGGTGTAAACCTACCTATTGCTTCACGTCAGAGCTAGTTTGTGAGCCGACAGAGATGTGATTGTGTCTGGAGACGGGGGAGCGCTGCCCGTGGCGAGCAGCCTGTAATCATCTGTCTCTTGTTTCCACAGCTGAACCAGCGGATATCTTGAAGATTTTAGAATTTGCGTCATTCCCTGAAGGTATAGAGAAGACGAAAGGTATGTGCCAATCCAGAAGATCAACAAAGGGAGCAGATGTTGCCTACAGAGTTCGGAAAGATGCTCAGCTCAGTGCACCGACCAAACAGATATATCCACGTAAGTCACCAACAACCTGAAGCTCACACAGTGATCGTTTGGCCCATTGTGTCTGTGCTGGTGCTCACTCTGGAGCTCTCCACTCTTAACTGCTTTCCCTGCTCTTTCCCCATTACAGTCAACACAGGTTCAGAAAGGATGGTTCTTATCTGACCAATCACATTGACATCTATTTGAGGAGGTGACAGCCCAAATCGACTGAGGGAAGGTGTGGTGTATCTAGATTTCCAAAAGGCTTTGACAAACTATCACAGGAAAGACTCCTCCGCAAACTGTGGTCACTGGGTATCAGGGGCAAGACATGAACATGGAGTCGGAATTGACCGAACAGAAGGAAACAGAGTGCCTCTGATAGTCTCTGCAGGGTTTCAAACTCCTGTTGCCGCCTGTGATAGGAACTCTGCTGAAGTTTCAACTGGAATAGATGCCTCGTGATATCAGTCCTGGCCCCTCTCCTCACAAGTATTAATAATCTGGATTCACAATAATAGTAATAATCCTTGTATTTGATACAGCTCCTTATCATGTCTTCAAGATGTCTCAAAGCGCTTCACAGAAATATACTTTAAAGGGAATTGATTGTACATTTTGTGGATGAAACGCAGCAGCCAATTGCGCACAGCACAATGTCCCACCAACAGCAGTGGACAGAAGTGACCAATTTATTCTCCTTACCTTTTTTGCGAAGGCACTATCACCCCCCAGAGAAGCAATCCGCCAATCGACTACGTAATTGTAACCAAGTTGGGAGGAGGGAACTGTGGAATCAGAGGAAGTTGCAAAAATTCCACATATCAAATGCATAGAGCTGTAACGAATCTTAAATGGGATTGAAAAAATGAACCCCGAACGATACTTTAGGATGCACTAAGACAGTGCATAAGACAGTCCATAAGATTGTCGGGCGGGACACTGGGAGAGACTCCCTATACCAGTCAGTGTAAACTCCCTAAACCGCCATCTAAGTGTGCAGCGACTGTTTTTTTGGTGGCATATGTCATCAGAACCTCTCAAATCGCTTGTCGTCCAAAAGCAAAGATTTTACTAAAAAGTGTAGCCACTGTGTGCACTCACAACGGACATAAGGTGAATAATCGCGTTATCTGGAGAATTAATGGTCAGTCAAAACACAGGGACAAATGCTCTTCTCTTAGCATTAACAGGATCCTAACATCCACCTGGACAGGCGCATACAGGAGTTTGATTTAACGTCTCGTGAAACTGTCCAGCGCCTCTGACATTCGAGGGCTCCCTCAGCACTGAGCTCCAGCCTGCAAGCTCAGACTCCCAGATGCGTGGTTCCAACCAGCAACCTTCTGAGCTCAAGCCTTGCAGACACGGCGTCCTTCATCGTAGCCTGTGGTGCTGGGACTGACCTGCAGATCATCTGGATTTGGAATGGAGAGTTAGGAAACACTGGGGAGGAAGGGATTCTTTCAAGTAGGAAGTGTATTAGTCTAGACAGCTTCATGCCTCATCCCCCTCTGAACTTCTCTGTAATAACATGTTGGGCTGAACTTTCAACCCTCGCTGAACACAGGGTGAAGGCAATCCATTTTTTAGGGCTGACCTAGGTATGTGTGACGCCATACAATCTGCTCTGTGTAAGAACGCTGTTTATTTTAAATGTCATTACTGAGAACTTTGCTCTGTGAAGTGTCTGTGAATGAAGAGGTGTCAGATGACATCTGGGATCTCCAGGAATATTGGGCAGGAATTAGAGTGTCTGTGTGTGGGTGGGTGTGTGTGCGGGATGGTGGTGGGGGGAGAGGTGAGGAGGAGGAAACAAAGAGAGTGAGTGGGGGGAGGGAGTGGGGGGGGGGAGGAAAGGGGAGATCTCTTTCTGAGTCAGTAATTCCAGAATGAGTCATAGGTCGTTCCACAAGTTTGAGGAATGCCAAAGTAATTTGAGCACTGAGCAGAGATTTTTCCACTGAAGAAAAAAGTTCAACCAGAGAAAGAAAAGTTCTCGGGAGGAAATAAAAAGGCAGGCGGAGGAGTGGGAGGTGGTGGAGGAGGGGAACAAGTAGACACAGGAATGTTCTGCCAGGGAAAACCGCAAAGACAGGATTAATGGGGATGTTTGGGAGGAGAAACGGGTGACATTTCAAAATGACAAGACATTGGGGGAGATGGTGAATTGGGAGAATGGGGCATTGGCAGCAAAAGATCTGCCGGGATCTCCCAAACTGGTGAATCAGGCTCAATGGGCTCAATGCCCTCTTCCTGAATGACTCCTGTGTAGTGATTGTGTCTTTGTAGGTGAACGGCAGCACCGATTTCCACACAGCAATGTCCCACAAACAGCCATGAAGCAAATTTATCAGCCTCGAGGATGAAAAGCAAAAGTTGTGGGAACCCTCAACAGGTCAGGCAGCATCTATAGAGAGAGGAAAGTAAGTTAACGTTTCAGGTCAACGAGGTCATCAGAACTTTCAACCCATCTGATGTCAGTGACGTGATAAAAGGCACTACATCTTGAGGATTGTTGGCCAGGACACCAGGAGAAACTCCTCACTCTTTTCCAATAGCGTCTCAGGATCTTGAACGTACACCTGATGTCGCCGACATTAGCTTTGGAGTGTTAGCCAGCACTGTGAGCCCAAGGGCAATGGCGTGGAATATTTCATATTAGATCGAACTGCTGTGAAAGTGCATTACCATAAAAGGCTGATAGATAGATGAAATCCTCATGGTTTGCAGGCAGATTAAAAGAAAAACACCAAATTTCCCTCAGATGCGTGAGCTGCTGTCCTGAACTCGCGGACGGTGTTGGATCAAAGACTGATAAACGCCAGCGTTGCCTTTTGCAATTGCATCATGTTTTCAGCCCGTGTTTGCCTCTCTGCCATTCCCACTGCCTCGATAGGCTCACTCTACACACACGCCACCTGGTATCAATTTAAACCCAGGCAGCCAACTTTCGGAAAAACAGCATCACACCCCAGAGTTACAGATTCCCTGGCATTTCTGAGTCTGATTTAAGTGCAGATGTGTGTGTCTTTGAAGCTTGTGACTGGAGAGGAGGGTTGTGGTCAGTGACAAGCGCAGATTACAGGGTCCTCATTATACAAGCCAATGAGCAATGTAACTAGTCTGACCTCCACCCAGTCTGGCCTCCATCCAGCCTGACCCCCACCCAGCCTGACCCCCCCAACCCCCCCCCCCCCCCGCCCCCCGCCCCCTCACCACCCCACCCAGCCTGACACCAAGCCAACCTCACCCCAGCCTGGCACAGTCCAGCTAGGGATTCTGATTTCCCAGGATGAGATATTGTGTTCCTGGTGCCAAATTTGCTCTGTCGTGAGTTCAACAATAAACTGAGCAAGAACTATAACATTCTAAAACAGACACACTCATCAGAGAAACACAGCCATTAAGCCAACAGGCTTGTCCAGGGCTGTCCTGCCAGCATTAAAAATTGGGACGAGTGGTTAGAGCACTTGCCTTACAAGTGTGAGACCTGTGTTCGAATCCACAGATCAGGGCAAAACCTTGGGCAAGTTTCCTTACTCCACACACACACACCTAATAATAATCCATCCAAAAAACAAACCACAATAATAAAATTGGTCATTTCAATCCACGACACTGCTGTGCGCAATTGGCTGCCATGTTTCGCCCGCAAATACATACAGTCAATTCACTTTACAGTGTATTCTGTGAAGCGCTTTGAGACGTCTAGAAGATGTGAAAAGCACTATATCAAATGCAAGGATTATTACTGTTATTATTATATGCGCTCCTGGATTTGGTGCCAAAACCTTGAACATAATCAAAGGAGAATTCACGGTTATCAGTCCAACCTTCGCACCTGACTCCTTTCTCCCCTCCTTTCCTGCGCTACAGTGTGTATCCCCTCTCTGCCAATGCCACTCACTGAAGTGCACGTCTTCTATCTCCTTTCTATCTCCATCTATCTCCTCTCCTTTCAGAGAGAGGTCAGTGTTACACTCTCTCCGAGTCGACGTTTTTCCCTGACCTTCAGCAAATCCGACTTGAACGTATTGGAGACGAAGGGAGGCGATAAGGAAGCTCCAGGGTGGCCCTGGATCTGAACCGTGCCCATCGAGCTCCTCTGTACAGCCACATGGGTAAAAAATAACAATGATCCTTACATTAATATACTGCCTTTTACTCTGAGAAATACACTTATTAAGGTGCGTTTGTGATCCGTAACCAAGGTGAAAGCTTATGTGTTCTGCGAGCCAATCGCCCTGCTTCACTGGCTTCCCATCCCCCAGAGGATCGAGTTTAAAATCCTTGTTTAAAGCTTTCCACAGTCTCGCTCCACCCTACCTCTGTAACCTCCTCAAATTCTACCAATCTACCCGCTCCCTCTCCACTCAGCGAGGGAGCGGGCCGAGTGGAGAGGGAGCTCCATGTCCCCCAACTTGCCCGCACCAACCGTCGGCTGTCAGGCCTTTAGCCTCTCTGCCCTCACCTGCTGAAACTCCATCCAAAGACACTCCACCTCCCTTGTATTCTTCAAAGTCCATCTCAAGATCTTACTCTTCGACTGTTTCAAGGACCTTTAGCAAGGAATTTCTGTCAAGCGTACAGTAACATTTTAGTTGGGGGAATTGATGGCTGGGACACCGAGAGAAACTCTCTTCTCTATTTGAGTAGCGCCGCGGGGTCTTTAATGTCCGTCCGTCCACCTGAACAAGAAGACAGGGAGCTGAGTCTAACATCTCATTCGAAGGATGGCGCCTTTGACAATCACCTCAGTGCCGAACAGAAGCAAATTGTACTACAGTAAAAGCCTGTTTATCCGGCACCAGATCAACAATAACTTCCGTATAACCGGCATCACAAAAAAGGTCCGCATTCGATTAACCGGAATTTATCAGGAAAAATGCATTGAAAAAATTATTTTGGTGGGGGGGGCGTTTTCGGACGAATATCCGGCAGGCACTTTAACCAGCATTGGCCAGGTCCCGAGGGTGCCGGATAAATGGGCTTCTACTGTACTTTTACAATTGTACATTATATTGAGTTTTTTCTCCTAAAAAAAAATTATCGCCAGGCTCCAGACAAGTTAGTAACGGGTGAAGATTTTGCGGTAGATTCTCGTTAAAAATGTCTCTGTTTTCAAAAATACGTAACTCGGTTTAGTGGGATAGAGTGATCAAACATGAACTCAGGCTTCTTTAAAGGGAGATGCCACCATAACGTAAGCTTGTCCGGGCTTATAATCACTTCGAAACAAAAATAATTTGGTCACTCAATCCACGACTGTTTGGGGGACACTGCTGTGCGCAATTGGTGGCCACGTTTCACCCACAAAATATGGGATAATTTCACTTCACAGTATATTCCGTGAAACTCTTTGAGACGTCTCGAAGACATGGTAAAGCACGATATCAAACTGCAAGGATTAGAGTTATTATCACCCTGGACTGTGAGCTTAAAGTCCTTCCAAATAAATCAGTCACTACACAGCTTTTTGTGGGACGTTGTTGCGTGCAAAATGGCTGCCAATCTGCCTCCAAATACAATACAAAATAGTATTTGTATAGCGCCTTTCTCGTCGGGAGGATGTCCCACAGCTTCAGAGTAGGTGCCTGTGACAGCAATTCTCCGTGAAGAGCTTTGAAACATGAAGAGCTTTTGCTGCGGGATCAGACACAAGGATTAATGTTAGGTACCGTTTCTGAATCTCTGCCTTCTCAGCTATATTAGATGTTTAGCAATCAGAGCAAAGAGTGTGTGTGCAGTGTCTGGGAGACAGATTAAGCCACGACAGGATTTCAGCCTTGAAAACCAGATGTTAAAAGCATTACACGGTCAGCAGCTGTTTCCAGCTGACAAACACAGATAAAACACTCGCATTCCTTCCAAGATAATGTTATACCAAATAGGTCGATGGCAGCAACCTCATTCTTGGAAAGGCATTTCAGCTTCTACAAAGCGAGAGAAATGGAAAGCATGGACACTTTCCACCCGCACACAGTCCAGGTGAAGAAGTCCAAGTCCATCTCAAGATGACTCAAAGACTCTTCTTCTTTAACCATACTTTCGATCACCTCCCCTTTAACCGCTTGCCCCCCCACCTCCCCCCCCCCCGTCCCCACACCCACCCACCTCCACCACCAATCCCCAAACCAGCACCCAACTCAGGTGCAAACCCTCAACTGTCCAGCACCTTGGGACGTCCACCCACCATAAACGCTGTTGTTGTTGAACAGTCCAGCAGAGTGCTGGGGGTGTGCTAACCTGTCAGGAGTTGCCGTTCTTTGGGTCAGACATTAAGCCCGTGTTGTCTGTCCCATGTCCAAAAGCACAGTCAAAGAAGAACGTCTTGAGATGGACTTGTCTATCACGGTTCAGGCGGACAGGCAGTAAAAGACCCCCTGATGTTATTGGAATGAAGAAGGAGTTTCTCCCTTTGGTAATTCCAATTCCCCCGATTAATAATTGGTCATTTACAACATGGCCATCATTAGTCCTTGAAATACACTGATCTGTCAAGTAGGAATTTGCGGTTAACTGTATTTCCAATGCCGAGGGAGACTCCAGGATGGACCTCAAGAGCAGATAGAGCGCAGGTTATGGAGCAGGCCAATCTGGGTGAGTGAAGGGAGCAATTGGGTCAGTTGGTTAGTTGAGTTGACGGACATCACTGAGGTTGGGTGAAGCGAGACCTTGAAGTGATTTGAAGATGAGAACGAGGATCTTGATTCGACCCTAGACTTTGGGGTGGGTGGGTGAAGGGGAAGCCTTCACAGCACGGAACAAGGCACAATTGAGGGAGGGAGGGAGGGAGGGAGGGAGGGAGGAGTTTATGGTTTGTAAGGGATGTAGGAGAAATTAGGCTACTTGGTGCACAAGGCCAGTGAGATATGGGTGCGCTCAGTCCAGCCCTGGCTTTATCTACTGTTTGAGAGAGGAAAGATACAAAATTACATTTGTATAGCATCTTTCACGCCAGGGGGACGTCCCAAGGCACTGGACAGTTAGGGATTTGGACCCGAACTGGGGGTCGGATCGGAGATGGAGGATAGGAGGGTGGCTGAAGGTGCGGTCGAAGAGGAGGGTTTTGAGGGCTTTGCCATCTTGAGGGGAGGAGGGTTTGATGAAGGGAATGTGGGATGGAGTTCCAAAGGTTGAGAGCAGAGAGGCTGAAAGCAAGATCGCCGATGGTGGGGCGGGCTGGGCGGGTGGGGGACATGAAGCAGGCCAGAGCCCACTGAGCAGAGGGAGCAGATAGGTTTGTGAGATTGGTAGGGTGAGGGAGAGAGGGTTGCTGAGAGCTGAGGTTAGGAGAGGGGAGAAGAGGACATCGAGTGAGTGAGTTGGCATTTTTGCTTTAATGACATAATTGGGATGTTGCAAGTAGGAAAGGATCCCAGGAAGGGTGGCTCACAGATTTGAAAAGAGCGTGTGAACGAGGTTGATTTGAAAGAGGGTGACTTGTAGCGTTTGAATTAAAGGACCGAGCAAATCTACACTGTGTTTTGTGGAGTAAATAACATTACAAGTGCTGGAGTGATTATGCTCTCCATGTGGCCCCCTCCCTCCCTGTGGGCCACGTCACTGACATGTCAATGGTCACATGTTGCCTGCGACATGTGGGAAGCAAGGTGGGGGGGGGGGAACAGTATGGGGGGAGTGGTGGTGGTAGCGGGGGGTGGGGGGTTATCTGCTTCCCAAAGGAAATTGTTAGGGTTTAATGCTCCACATGCTTTGAAGGGCTTTAGGGCCTGAGATTCCGTTCTGTCCCATAATTATGTGGTGGGTGGAAGAGGGGGCTTTGCCAACGCGCTGAACAGATTATGTATTCAGAGAGCAGCAGCAAGATTGTGGCTTCAGCTGTCAGCTGTCCTGGGTTAGAGCAGGGAGAACGGCTTTTATTAACAATCCACAGGACACACAGGCCTGGCATCCCAATCACTCTGCCTCTCACATAATATACAGCGTACAGGTTCCGCGCAACCTAGGATCAAGCCACAAACCACTGACGTTCATCGCCAGTCTCGAAGGTAGTAGTGGAGGAGATGGGGGGAGCTGTTTCACAGACTCCCTTCCAATCTACATCTCCCCCACCAACCCCCCACCCATCCCCCACTCCTATACCTCAGGCAACACTGCTTTATCATGTGTTCGATGTGTTTCCTCTGCCCTTGCTCATCCCAAATTGAGTGCAAAAGCTCTCGCACAACTCCTTGGGACATCCTCCCAACTTGATTTGCTCTGTAATAATAATATAATAATCCTTGCATTTGATACAGTGCTTTTCACATCTTATCGACGTCCCAAAGCGCTTCACAGAATATACTGTAAAGTGAATTGACTGTATATTTGTGGGTCACGACAGTCAATTGCGCACAGCAGTGTCCCACAAACAGTCGTGGATTGAAATGATCAATTTTATTATTGTGGTTTTTTTTGGGACTGACTATTTATGATTAGGCGTGTGGAGCAAGGAAACTTGCCCAAGGTTTCGTCCTGACCTGCCTGTATTCGAACACGGCTTGGTCTCCCCAGCTTGCAAGACAAGTGCTCTAACCACTAAGCAACAGGAGCTCCAAATTATATAATTCACTTTTTACAGTATATAGGAATCCTAACAGGATTCCTATATACTGGTTAGAGCACTCGCTTTACAAGCATAAGACCTGGGTTTCAAATCCAGGCAGGTCAGGGCGAAGCCTGGGCAAGTTTCCTTACTTCACACGTCGAATAATAATCCCTCAAAAAACTACAATAATAAAATTGGTCATCTCAATCTACAGCTGTTTGTGGGATGCTGCTGTGCGCAATTTGCCCCCGTTTCATCCAAAAATACAGTCAATTCACTTTACAGTATATTCTGTGAAGCGCGTTGAGACGTCTACAACAGTGGTTCTCAACCAGGAGTACAACAATAACTTTGATTTATATAGCGCCCTCCACGCCGGACGGCATCTCAGAGCGCTTCATAATAACAGATCCCAGGACCAAACCAGGGGCAGGGGTAGAAAGGTGACCAAAGAAGGGGTACATGTGCCCCGGGGGGTACAAAATTACTGCCAGGGGGTACAGGTGGCGGTACATTGATTTATTTAGCTCTCTTATTTAGCGTTTTATAGCCTTCCAAATTGTATATTTAATTGTTATTCTCCTTGTTTTGTATGTGTTAGTTATTTGTTATATAAGAAAAGCTTGGTCATAAAATGCGAGTGGCATGAGGTGGGGGTGGGTGTGTGTGTTTGTATGTGGTTGGGTGAGGGTACATGACAGCAAACACAGTGTCTGCCAGCAAACACAACAACATGCACAACATTCCTGCCAATAACGAAGGAATTCCTCTGATCTCCACATGGTCAACATCTGATATCCCCCAGCGCTGAGCTGCTCACTGCCTGTTACCATTCTGGTCACTGTCCCTTCACGTGCCACATCAGGTCAGCCCAGCCCAGCACAGTCCAGAACAGCGCACCCTAACCCAGCACAGCCCAACACCACGCACCCTAACCCAGCACAGCCCAACACCACGCACCCTAACCCAGCACAGACCGACACAGCGCAATTTAACTCCTAATAATAATCCCTCAAAAAAAAAAAAAATTTGTTTGTTTCAATCCACGACTGTTTGTGGGACACTGCTGTGCGCAATTGGCTGGCGGGACATCCCCGTGACATGAAAGGCGCTGTACACGTGTAATTTTGTTGTTGTTGTTGTTGTTTACAGTGCATCCTGTGAAGCGCTTTGAGACGTCTCGGAGACGTGGTCAAATGCAAGGATTATTACCATTGTAATTAGTATCAAGTCACTACCTTCCTCCCCCTATTTCTGTCTCCACCCTTCTGCTCCCCCTCGCTCTCCCACTCTCCCTCTCTCCTACATCTCAGCTGTGTCTCGGCTCTGTGTGCCCTATCTGTGCGCCCAGCGCGGTGATGTGAGAGCTGAGAGCACAGATTGTGGGACCCTCTGGAGTGTCAGGCACTGCAGGTCGGCTCACAGCCTCCCTCCCTCCCTCTCCCTCCCTCCCTCCCTCCCTCCCTCCCTCTCTCTCCCTCCCACAGCAAGTGCTGCTTTCCATCCCGCTCTGGTTAACAGTCTTTCATCACTCTGTGCTCAAGACTGCTGGTGTTTTATGTCCAGATGTGGTGAGGCTGTCGGGCTGTTGGAAGCCGCAGGGCGAGTATTGTGCAGCCCCCAGCACCTCGCCCGCGACTTGGGACATCCTCCCGACGTGAAAGGGAGAACGAGAAGCTACGGGCGGGGGTGAGGGGCTACAACAACAGAATACTACTCGTTCTCCGTAGCCTCTCTCCCCTGCCCCAAGCCCCTCGTCCCTGCCCCAAGCCCCTCGTTCTTGCCCCTAGCCCCTCGTCCCTTCCCCTAGCCCCTCTCCTCCTCACTGTGTTTACCTACACACATCACAGTAAAACCCTGAAATATCCTCCCACCATGAAGTGTGCTACATACCCCAAGTACTGTACAAAGATTTTCTATCATTATTATTAGTATTACCCAACAACGTATCGTCGTACAGAGGGCGATGATAAGATTACTTTTGCGCAGCGTCTTTCACGTCAGGACATCCCAAGAATAATAAATATTATGATAATAATACAATATGACATATTATTTTAGAGCATCGCAGAGGGTGATAATGCCTATTATGAATGATTATAGGTTATCATAATAATAATCATTATTACTATATAACATACCGTTTTGGAGCGTGGCAGAGATGCGATGTTACTTTAACTATAGACAGTGATGGGGGACCACAGCAATGCAGAACTAAGTTACAGTGACTCGTTCTCCAAGTCCCTGGTTTACAGCAGTGGTGGGTGTGGTGAGGGGGGGGAATGGGGGGGACGGGGGGTACAGGGAATGTGATATTTAGGACTGACGGAGGAACGCCAGCCAGACAGCGGGACAAACTGTGGTTGGATCTTAGTCGCTCGCGCTCTGGCCTCTGGGTCAGCAGGTTGTGGGTTGATTGGCGGAGTGGGCGTCCTTTGGCCCTGCCTGTGCCTGTTCAGGTGGATGTTAAAGCTCCCGCGAGGAGGGAAAAAGAAAGGAGTTTCTCTCAGCCTATGTCCTGGCAAACGATCGGCCGACCTCATTTGTTTATGGGACATCATGATCCGCTCGCAATTTGGCTGCCACGTTTGGCTGCAGGGCAATGTTTGTGTGGTTTGTTTCGGTCAGCCAGGTCTCTGACACACGCGGAAACTCATCGCCACGATTGCTTACGAATCTCCAAACCGAACTGAGATCTCCATGCGTCCCAGCTACACATGGGAGATTCCCGAGATAGATTGTTGGAAGGGAATGGAATGCGCTCTCTCTCTCTCCCTTACCTCTCTCCCCACCGCTCCTCCCACTCCAGCCCCCCCCCCCCCCCACCACCCCCTCCCACCCTCTAATCCTTGTTTTCTCTGTCTCTGTCTTGGTGCATCCTAACGTACTGTTCTGGGTTCACTTTTCTGTTACAGCTCTATGCATTTGTTACTTGGGATCTTTGCAACCTCCTCTGATTGCACAGTTCCCTCCTCCCAACTTGGTTACAATTACATAGTCGATTGGCGGATTGCTTCTCTGGGGGGTGATGGTGCCTTCACGAAAAGAGATAAGGAGAATAAGTTGCTCACTTTCTACCCACTGCTGTTAGCGGGACGCTGTGCTGTGCGCAATTTGCTGCTGCGTTTCCCCCATAAAATGTGCAATCGATTCACTTTGAAGTATATTTCTGCGAAGCGCTTTGGACATCTTGAGGACACGATTGGAGTGTGTGCGCACTCCATTCCGACGTTAGGAGAGAGGGAGAAAAAAAATAAAAGCACACAGTCACTACGAGTTACAGTAAATTCCTGCGTAGCTTTCTCATGCAGAGCTTTCCCACATGAAAGATCTGATGTCAATTGTAAGGGTTACACTCCTGGCGTTCATGGAAATAACGCAGAAGCTAATCTGTGCCAGTAACACTCAAACCCACTCACCCTGCACTGAGATCAACAGCTAACTCAAGAGTGCGGGTGAAGTAGGGCTGGAGGTGGGAGGGGAGGTGGGGTGGGTGGGGGGAGGAGAGGAATATGGGGCAAGGCATTACTACAAACAGTGCTGTCTCTCTCTTTCTCTCTTTCTCTGTGTGTCTGAGGGTCTGTGTTTGTCGGGAGCTCAGGCCTGTCCTCCCTCAACACTGTCCAGCCTGTGTCAAAACTCCGATCACGCGCACAGTCCATCAGCTGAGACCAGCTCCGATTATTTCCATCTGTCTCAATGTGGAGATCCAACGAGGTGCCAAAGTCCGGGTTCTCAAATGCCCCGCAGGCCCAGTCTCCCTTCATTCTCTGTGAAAGTTTGCGAGCTCTCGGCGGCTCTGCGTTGAAGTGGTCACCGAAAGATGTTCTGCATTAAATGTTTGTGGGAGGAGTGACTGTAACAAGGCACAGACTGGGCTGGGGAGTGGAGCGATCAGCTCGAGGCAACCCTCTTCGTGAAGACAGCTTTTGTTCTCGGCTAGTGATTGGCAGTCGGTCGCGAATAAATAAATTGGTTTTTTTTCTCTCCCAGTTTTATTTTGTTTGTTCCCAATTCCTGTCTCGTTCCAAGCCAGACTCCAAGCTCCACCCCACCACCCCCCCACTCACCCCCCCCCCCCCCCCCCCCCACCACTCTCTCCCTTCCTCCTTCCCACATCCCCCGCAACTCTCCTCCGTCCCCACGACAGCCGAGGCTCAAAATATGTTGCTTACAACTGAAGAACTTTACTGCATAAAAGGAGTCCATTCGGCCCGGTGTTGCTCTGCCGTCTCTCTGTTTCTTCTAAGCCCTGCACAGCCTTGTTCCTCCCTACCTCTGTGACCCTTTAACTCATTAACGGCTTGTGCGCTCCCCCTGCTTAGAGGTGAGGTGAAGTGTAGTGACTGTGTATTTGTTGGTGAACACAGCACCCATTTTGTGCAACGTTTACAGTCACCCACAAAAACCATACATTCACTACAATTTTACAGGATATCCCGTGAAGCACTTTGGGACGTCGCCCCTCTCTCTCTGACACTGCAGTACCTCTGTCTCTCTCTCTCCCCCGGTGTCCTGGCCAACAATCCTCCAGGTAAAATTAATCACCCACTTCATAGCTGTTTGCAGGATGTTACTGTGCATAAATTGCTGTGAGTAAATTGGCGGCTACGTTTGCTTATAAAATACAGTCACTAGACTTTACAGTAAATCCTCTACAGTGGAGTTCCTGTAGCTCAGTGGTTAGGGCACTTGCCTTACAAGCATGAGACCTGTGTTCGAATCCAAGCAGATCAGGGCGAAACCTTGGGCAAGTTTCCTTACTCCACACACATAAGCCTAATAATAATCCCTCCAAAGAAAAAACACAATATTAAAAATTGGTCATTTTAATCCACGACTATTTGTGTGGGACGCTGCTCAGTGCAATTGGCTGCCGTGTTTCTCCCACAAATATACAGTCAATTCACTTTACAGTATATTCTGTGAAGCGCTTTGCGGAGTCGATAAGAAGCGAAAAGCGCGATATCAAAATGCAAGGTTTTTAATTAATATTATCATCCTCTGAAGCGCTTTGGGACTTTCAGCAATGTGGTAAAAGGCGCTGTGGCAGTGGGCAATGTGGCACTGCACCAAACGCAAGTATTACCGTTAAGACTGGAGAGACCATGGCATTTCCTCCCTGCAGCTGAGAGGATGGCCAGGACCCCCGATCAAGGTGTTTAAAATAACCTCAGGACTCTTTGCCCAAGTGACCAATGCTCCTGTGCGAGCCTCGGCCGCGAGCGACAGCAGACAGTGGCCTGTAGAGAGCGCTGTCACAGCCGAGCCTGACCCCGGCCGTGCCTGGCCACACGCAACTCACACAAAACCAACCAGGGTGTTGTAGAGGGATCGGGTGCAGGAGGCTTGGCTGGTTTCCCCCTCCCTAACCCTGGGAACCCTGGGACCGGTGTAGCCTGGGACCCTGGCTGAGCCCAGCAAACTCGGGAACGATCCCGAGTGACTCGAATCCACAGGCTCCTGGCGTACGAACTACCCCAATCCTACATTCTTCAGCTCACGGGCAGTGACTACACAGTGACTCACAGCTGGACCAAGAGAGTCCTCAAGAGAGGGGAAGGA
>CM068765.1:4978306-5060438 GCA_035084275.1 Hydrolagus colliei | reverse complement strand
TCCGACACACACACACAGCCCCCACACACACACACACACATACAGCCCCCACACACACACACACACAGCCCCCACACACACACACATACAGCCCCCGACACACACACACACATACAGCCCCCACACACACACACACACAGCCCCCACACACACATACAGCCCCCAACACACACACACACATACAGCCCCCACACACACACACACACAGCCCCCACACACACACACATACAGCCCCCACACACACACACATACAGCCCCCACACACACACACACAGCCCCCACACACACACACAGCGCCCCCCCCCACACACACACAGCGCCCCCCCACACACACACACACAGCCCCCACACACACACACATACAGCCCCCGACACACACATACATACAGCCCCCGACACACACATACAGCCCCCACACACACACACACACAGCCCCCACACACACACACACACAGCCCCCACACACACACACAGCCCCCACACACACACACACACAGCCCCCACACACACACACAGCGCCCCCCCACACACACACACACACAGCGCCCCCCCACACACACACACACACAGCCCCCACACACACACAGCCCCCACACACACACACACACAGCCCCCACACACACACACAGCGCCCCCCCCCCCCACACACACACACACAGCGCCCCCCCACACACACACACACACAGCCCCCCCCACACACACACACACAGCGGCCGCCCCCCACACACACACACACACAGCCCCCCACTTCTCCCTGTCCCCACACCTACTCTCCCCCTCCCCCCCACACCTCAGCCCCTTGTCTCACCCCTCTGCCCCCACTCCCCCACACAGGGTCTTAGGCCTGGTCTCCCTCCTCTCACACACATACACACACCCAGACACACACAGATAGCCCCCCCCCCCCCACAGACACACACACAGATAGCCCCCCCCCCCACAGACACACACACAGATAGCCCCCCCCCCCACAGACACACACACAGATAGCCCCCCCCCCCCCCCACAGACACACACACAGATAGCCCCCCCCCCCCCCACAGACACACACACAGATAGCCTCCCCCCCCCCCCACAGACACACACACAGATAGCCCCCCCACCCCCCACAGACACACACACAGATAGCCTCCCCCCACCCCCACAGACACACACACCCCAGACACACACACCGAGCCCCCCCTCCCCAGACACACACACACACAGAGCCCCCCCCCACCCCCCAGACACACAGCGTGGGCTAGTGTGTGTATCGCTATCTGGCAAGGCTCCTCCACCCCCTCACGGTTGGAAACATTCATTAGTTTTCTGCCCCCCCGGCCCCCCTCACCCCCCCCCTCACACCCCTGCCCCCCTCACCCCCCCGGCCCCCCTCACCCCCCCCCCCCCCCCGGCCCCCCCCTCACCCCCCCCCCCGGCCCCCCCCTCACCCCCCCCCCCCGGCCCCCCTCACCCCCCCCCCGGCCCCCCTCACCCCCCTCCCCCCCCCCGGCCCCCCTCCCCCCCCCCCGGCCCCCCTCCCCCCCCCCCCGGCCCCCCTCACCCCCCCCCCGGCCCCCCTCACCCCCCCCCCGGCCCCCCTCCCCCCCCCCCGGCCCCCCTCCCCCCCCCCCCGGCCCCCCTCACCCCCCCCCCCGGCCCCCCTCACCCCCCCCCCCGGCCCCCCTCACCCCCCCCCCCGGCCCCCCTCACCCCCCCCCCGGCCCCCCTCCCCCCCCCCGGCCCCCCTCACCCCCCCCCCGGCCCCCCTCACCCCCCTCCCCCCCCTCCCCCCCCCCGGCCCCCCCCCGGGCCCCCCTCCCCCCCCTCACCCCCCGGGAAACCAGAGCGTCGGCTCCCCCACCCCCCTGAACACACACACACACACAGCGCCTGTACCCCGACTTGTCTCTGTGTCTGTGTGTGTCCCAGGCTCAGCAATGCCACGTACATCTGAGAGGCCCCAGGGCTGCCCCCCCCCCCCCCCCCCCACAGTGAGTACACACCCCACAGGCCCCTGTCACACACACACACACCGACAGGCCCTTGTTTGACAAACACACACCAGCCTGGGGGGTGGCAATCACACAGAGAGACACAGACAGTCACACACACAGTCACACACACAGTCACACACACACAGTCAGTCACAGACACACAGACAGACACACAGACACACACAGTCACACACACACACAGTCACACACCCCGACAGGCCCCTGTCTGGCAAATACATACCCACACCAGCCTGAGAGGGGGGGGGGGGTTGGGGGGGAAGGGCAATCAGTCACACACACACACACACAGATACAGACACACTCACACAGTTACACACATAATCTCTCACACACACACACACACAGGCTATATGTACTATCAATGTGTCCTACCTCCCTCTCTGAAATGTTAGCTCCCTGCACACACACACACACAGCCAGAGCCAGGCAGGCAGGAAGCGAAGAGCCAGCCCCCTTCTCTCTCTCTCTCTCTCTGCTGACTCTTTAACCCCTTAGCTTCTCCCTCTCTCTCACTCACACTCTCTCTCTCAATCACACTCTCACGCTCTGGGTTTCCTCCCGAGTTTCACTCACAAAATATACAGTCAATCCGCCCACGCGGTAGCCTCCGCAAGCCGAGCGCCTTTGAGATGCCTCCGCGAACACCAATTTTTTCCCCCCTGACCGTCACACCGGTTCTGTCTCCGGGCTTGGCTCCGCTACCCACCCCATGGCAAACCTGATCGATGTCAAGATCCTCTCGCTCGTCCTCACATCCCTTCGCACCCTGGTACCTCTCACCCCTTAACCTCTCTGTCCGGCTTCCTCCCCAGCCTACCCTCGCCTACCCGCTGCCTCTGCTCAACTTGATCGTTATTTAAGGAAGCATTTCGCAGTAAAGTGAATCGACCGTATATCTTGCAGGGGCGAAAAAAAAGTATAGATGTATATATATATATATAGACTGACGCGCACAGCAACGTCCCACAAAGAGTCGCCGATTCAGTGATCAAATTATAATTTATTTTTTTAAAAACAAAGATATATAATATTAGCGGTGCAGCTAAGTAGGGACGAGAGACACACTGAGCTCTGGGAACTTTTACAAGATCACCCCACCACAACCGCCTGCAGACACCGAGCCGCCAGCACTAGAAAGTTGAAATCAAACCTGACACTCTGTACCACATGAAACACACGGGGAATTATTTACCCCCACACACTGTCTAGAGTGTCAGTCTTGTACACACCTTGCCTGTCTTAACACACACGCACTCTCAAACCACACAAAAACACAAGCCAGTACAACCTACAGTTGTACTGGCTATGAAGTGGTTTAGATATCTAAACAACACTAAAAGACGCTATATCAAATGTAAGGATTGTTGTTGTTATTCCTATTGCTGGACTCTCATGCTCTGAAGCCAGAGCAGTCACTGGTCTGCCTCCAGGGCAACCAGAGCATCACAGAGAGGGGTCTTATTCACCCAAGACACAAACGCAACCCCCTCCACTCCCCGATCACCATTGGGTAATGACCAACCACTCTTGAGTCCCACACGCCCGGCCTGTCCTTGAACATCGCCTGTCACCCACCCCACTCCTGCCCACTGTCTCAGCACAGCAGCCTACTGTGGAGCAGGGACATCCCTCAGCGTCAGTCATTGTTGGTGGTGGTGGTGGTGGGAAGGGGAGCAAGCTGGCAGCCTGTGCCAGGAAGGGGTGGGAGAGCGGTGGCCTTTGGCACTGGCTGCCAGATATTGACCCCAGACAGGTGCAGCCTGGCTGTTGCCACTCGCACCTGCCACTCCCGTCACTTGCAGGTCAGGCCGAGCCAATTACAGATTACAGATTTGACAGGTCACTAAACACACCCAATTAACCTGTTAAACTGAGCCATGTCTCTTCCTCCCCACCACACACACACACACACACACCAGAGCGGCACAGAGCTCGATGCCAATCTATATCTGTGCAGAACTGTCCACCATGCGAGAGAGAGAAAGAGAGAGAAAGAGAGAGCAACACTGTCAGCTGGCGAACAGAGACAGGGACTTAATCCAGCCTCATCTACTAATTAATTCGGTCAGCAGTCCGAAATTAATTAGCAAATGGTGGGGTTTTTTTAGCATTGCTCTGTTGCAGGAGGTTATATAAGGGGGGAGGGGGGGAGCAAAGTGGGAATAACGGGGTAAGGTGATCGAGAACACAGTCAAAGGGATGGGGTGGGGGGGGAGGGGAAGCTGGAGGTTAGGGGGAGTGAGGGGGTTGGGGTGAGAAGATCCAGAATATGGACCAAATTACCAAATTTGCTGGAGGACTGAGCGCGTCATAAAGAGAACTAAGGCAGTACCATTACACTGATGTTAGTGTTAGATGTAAGGAGATGAGATGCAGTCAGTGATACAGCCAGCGAGAGCCTGGTAAAGACACACACAGGGTAACCCCCCCACCCCCATCCCCCACCTCACCTCAATCCCCTTTGGCGCACTCACCGAACCAGCTCACTCCCGCTGCTCCTCAGATTACATACTGAGGTCAACAGAGCAAATCCCCCTCTGTGTGGCTCACGGCAGTGACAAGCTGAGGCCGTCACACAATCTAATCACCGCTGTCCAACCACATGAGAGACCTGGGCCGCCAACCAACGCAGACAATGTGGAGTGGTCCCAGCTCGGAGCTCGGAGCTGGGGTAACTGAGCACAGATTAGCCCCGGCACGGAGCTCAGAGCTGGGGTACAAGCCCACAGAATTAAGTTCTGAGGTTCACTTGGACCCACACACATTTTGCCCACAAAGTACTCTTTACAGTACATCGCCTGAAGCGTTTTCGATGCGTCAATGATGTGACATGGCACTGCGTCGAATGCAAGGATTATTATTATTATTATTATTACTTGATACATTATTATTATTATGATTCCAATCCTTGCACTTGTTCTAACATCTCTCATGTTGGGAGCACGTCCTGCTGGGATTCACAATAAATGTTCAGTGACTGGATGCATCTGTGGTCACGTGCATCAGCCAACCGATGTACAACAACGTCCCTTAGAACATTGTGTGTGTGTGTGAGCGAACAATTTTATCTGAAGGATTGTTGACCAGAACACCAGGGGACAACAGAAACTCCCTTGTCTTTACCAATAACGCAGTGGGATCATTAACATCCACCTCGAACAAGCACAGAGGGGAGGCTTGGTTTAACGTCTCACCCAAAGGATGGTATCTCCAACAATGATCTCGCAGCACTGAAGTGTCAGCCTAAACTATGAGTTGCAATAATAATAATGAATGCCCTGACCTGAGGCTTGAATCTGCAAGCTTGTGACTCAAGAGGAGAGAGGAGGGGAGCTAGGCCGTGCTGAGAGGTCCTGTCAACCATCCCCCACCCCACCCAGGTACAAGGGTTCAAGTGTTCCTAGCCTGTGTGTGCAGGTGGGTCAAGCTGCCAGTGCCAGAGAATGGCCTTGAGAGAGAGAGAGGCAGAGGAGACTGGAGGGAAATGGGTCTGTGTGAACTCGCGTCAAAGATGTGGGCAAAAAAGCAGGAAATTCCGGGAAGCCAGAGGTCAAATAAAGGTCAGCGCCAATCCCAGGGAAAGTGGCCTCTGGAAATGATAGAGGGACTCCCTATTCATGGCGTTTTAGGTGCAGAAATTCAGCCCCTCATTCACCGAGCGCAACTGGCATTTGAGGGGGATCCAGGCTTCACTCTTAATTTGCAGCATCCCCACCACCACCACCCTAACAGCCCCTCTCTACGTGTGTGTGTGTGTGTATGTGTGTGTGTTGTCCTGGGTCAGTAATGGTAAGGAACAGATACAAAGCAAAGCTGAACACATCAGTCAGTGGGAACTAGTGTCTGTGCAAAACCCAGAGGTAGACGAGACACGCAGAGCAATAAGCGCAATAATAATCCTCGTATTTCGCACAGCGCCTTCCACGTCAGGAGGAATCTCGAAGCGTTTCAAAGGATTTACTGTACGGTCACTGTGACCGAGTATTGTGTGGATACAGAGGTAAAGTGGCGCAGTGGGGTAGAAAGGTAAGTGGCAGGGTTCACCCCTCCCCACGGAGAGAGAAATGGTTTCCGTGACCTGCTGTAAGGACTATCACTGACCCTTGAAACATAGATAAATGAATCCGCATTGAATGAAACAGCCAGTGGTTTGTGCCTGCGTTTCTCACACACTCTGCCTGTGCCCTTGGTAGTGCGAGTGCTGGGATGGGCGTTTCTAAAGCTGCCAGCACGGCGAGAGTTAACAGGGCAGTGTTTAAACTAGGGGGTGGGGGAGGGGGCCCCAAGGACCCTCCGTCCGGAATCAATGAAAGCCTTTTTGTGTAACTCACAACCATTGCTCTCCCTGTCCCAGTGTCAATGCAGCCTTGGAATCTGGGTCAGGCATTTGCTAGCATGTGATCAGATCACAGCTCACAGTCAGCTCACAGCAAAGCACACATACACATATATATATATATATATATACACACACACACACATGGTACACAGACACGCAGCACAGATACAGCACACACACAGCACATGCTCACCAGACAAACACACAGTCCTGGCCAGATGCCATGAAGAGTAAACCGTAAACAGGCAATCTAAGGAGCTTGGGGGTGGGGTAGTGGGGGGGGGGAGCTCATTTCGAAGAATAATAATCCTTGCATTGGATACAATGCCTTATCGCGTTGTCGAGACGACTCGCAGCGCTCCACAGGATATACTGTAAAGCGGTTGACTATTTTGGAGGCCAAAATAGTCCTCCCCCTCTCGTCATCCGCAAATGTCGGCTGGGCTCCGTCGCCAGCACTCTTGACCCTGGCTCAGAAAGGCTGTGGGCTCAAGCACCACATCAGACAGGACTCTGAGTTCACAGTCTAGGCTGACGCTCCAGTGTAGTACTGGGGGGAGGTGGGGGTGGGCGGCAGAGGTAGCTCTGTATTTCCTTTAGAGGTACCATCCTTCAGATGAGACATGAATCTGAGCCCTGTTAAAGATCTAAATCTCTATCGGAAAAGTGTAAGACTCCACCCCCCCACCCCCATGTTCTTGCTCTACCCTGGCCTCGGGGGTGGAGAGACTATAATTGGCTTTGGTGCCTGGATTAGAGAGAGGGGAAGTCAGTGAGGGCTTCCCCTACCCCTTCCTCATCCGCCACCTGAAGAGGATCATATCTCTGATACCCCAAAGTCCAATACTCATGGACATGCATTGTGTGGATTCGCACAAACACGCACAGTGAATACTGTATATAATATATGATAATCCTTGCATTTGATATAGCACTTTTCACATTTTCTAGATGTCTCAAAGCGCTTCACAGAATATACTGCAAAATGAATTGACCGTACATTTGTGGATGAAACGCGGCAGCCAATTGCGGACAGCAGTGTCTCACAAACAGTTGTGGATTGAGTGAACAAACTATTATTATGGGGGCGGGGTCAAATTATTATTGTTGTTGCAGTGTCCCAAAGCGCTTCACAATGTTTACTGTAAAGTGAAGTGACTGTACAGATTGTGGACAAAGTGCGGCAGCCAATTGCGTGTCCCGCAAACAGTCATGGATTGAGTGACCAAAATATTATTATTATTTTGGTGGGGGTAGGGGGATTATTCTCTCTCGCACACATACTGTGCACTCTGAGCCACACTGCTCAGCGTGAAAGGCGCTATATAAATGCAAGTTGTTGCTGTTGTTTGCGCTCTCGCACACAGTCAGCCCATCCCTGAGACTGGAGTGATAAGACAGAGGGGCCTTGGGGATGCCATTGAGCTCCACCCTATCTCAGCTCAAGCAATGGGGACGCAAGGTCAGAGGGCAGTCATGGAGCCTTGCTGGGATGGGGTGGGTGGGAGAGTGGGGGTGGGGGGGGGGGTCACACAGCTAGTAAGGGCGTGGGGTGGAGGGGGGAGGGGAGAAGGTCTCCAGCTTCCTTTTCAAAGGGAACAAACATCTCACAAAACGTTGGAAATTAACCCCGTTTGCTTTTGGTGTCGGTAAACATTGGAAGCCGAGCTCGGTGCTGACTGAAGGCAGGCTGGTGGCCGTGTGCTGGGGGGGGCTCTGTGCGGGGAGGGGGAAGGGAGCGGAGGTGGGGGGGCAGCAATTCAAACCCCCTCCCCGCCCCCCCCCCCCCCCTCCCATACAGAACCTCCCCCGCACACACAGCCTGGTAAACAGCCAGCTCAGCCTTTCATGTAAAGGTCCATATTGAGCAATGCACATTAACAGTGTGACCGGCAGTTCCAGAACATTCTGTCCCCCAAGTAAAACAGGAGTTAGCCGAACAAAACACACACAATGGCCGAGCAAGAGGGTGGGGGGTGACTGTCCTTCACATAGACACAGTCACATAGACATACACACAGTCTCACGTATAGAGACACGGCTCCCTCACACACATCCACACAAACGCACGCAGTCATACAAAGTCTAACATAAAGAGACACAGCCCCTCTCTCACACACACACAGTCTGACACAGAGACACAGCCCCTCACACACATACACTCACACAAACAGACACAGTCTCACACACACGTGTACACAGCCCCTCACACACATACAGTCGCACAAGCAGACACAAACAGTCATACACATGTGACCCTCATACACAATCACACATCTACTCACACAGAGAGAGAGACACACAGACACACACACACAGTCTCCCCCATACACAAAGACACAGCCCCTCCACCTACACACAGTCACCTAGACAGATACGCACACATAGACTTAAACCCAGATCAGTACCACCTCAAGAGTGAGCGAGTGGCCACCAACAGCGACCTATAGCACACACAGACCTACACACACACACACACACACACAGACAGACACACAGATCACAGAGTCAGACACAGTCAATGGATGAAGTTGGGAGCAGTGTAAGTCAGCGCAGAGCTGCTGGATGTTACTCACAGTATCCGTGTGCTGCAGCCTCTATCTGCATGTCCCCAGCAGCAATAAGTCAGTGAGCAGAGAGAGGGCAGGCGCGCAGCCAGAGTGTGTGACCAGCTTACACCTCACTCACACACTGCCCCTGGCTCTCCATCATTGAGTCAGGCCCCCCTGCCCACCCCCTCGTTGTTCCTACACAATACACTGCGGCTCAAACCTCCCCCCCCCCCACTCTCTTATCAGCCACTGATTGATGGCATTTCCAGGCTCGTAACGCCCCTCTCTCCTTCCTTTGCCCCCTTTATTTTTCGATTCCTTTTATCTCATTTCAATTTCTACTGGATGGCCAGACTCCGCCACTGTCAAGCGCTGTGGGACGCTACACCGCGCGAGATAAATGAAAGTTGTTGTAGTTAATCCGGCTCATTTTATTCTTAATTATAATGATGTACTGCGTATACTCTTATGTATAACATACACAATACACAAATGGTAAACGCCCGATAACAAACGACGTCTCAAAGATATGTTAAAGCGCTATATCAAATGAAAAGATTATTATTATAACTCAACCCTGGCTTAGCTTGTCACGACCACTTAAATCACCACTGTCAGTATTCCAGCTGCATTTGTTTGCGTGTTTATCCATAACCCCTAACTCGCCACTCTGGATAACCCGTCACTGAGCTCCTTCCCTCGGAGTGACGGGTTACCAGCCGATTATTGTAAGATAATAATATTCCTTGCATTTGATACTGCGCTTTTCACGTCTTCTAGACGTCTCAAAAGCACTTCACAGTATGCGCTGTAAAGTGAATTGACTGTATACATGTGGGCGAAATGATATAAAATATTATACAGTACAGTAGAGCAAATTTCTAAAAACATCTTTAATCCTCGCTTCTCTCCCGCACCTTGTCCCTGATCGCTCGGCTTTTTAATTTCGAACTGGTTCCTCGTGTCCGCGGCGGGTTGGCATATAATAATAAAATAATCCTTGCATTTGATACAGCGCCTTATCTCATCTCAAAGCGCTTCACAGACTATACTGTAAAGTGAATTGGCTGTATATTTTGCGGCCAAACACGGCACTTGCACACAGCGCGAGCGTCCCACGAGCAGTGGTGGATTGAGTGCCCATGTTATTTTTTTTAGAAAGGGCCTTTCACGTTGGGCCTCTCCAATCTGTCCTGTTCCCCTCCCACACCAACCTACCCTCCATTGATTTCTGGGACCCAGACTCTCACTGCTTGTCTGGGGTAGAGGAGAGGGGAGTGGAGGGGGAACACACAAGCCCATCACCCAGTAGTTCACTGTTGGCCTTTACCAACGAGGATGGACGAGCGTACCGCCCCCCCCCCCCCCCCCCAACACCCCTCCAGAGGGTCAGCTCCAGGTCACCTTCCCAGACACCACAGGAGGTTCATCAGTTACCCTCGAACCCCACCACTAACCCCCAGACTCGCTCCCCACACACACATACATGAGTTCCTGTAGCTCAGGGGTTACAGCACTCGCCTTACAAGCTTGAGACCTGTGTTCAAATCCAGGCAGATCAGGGCGAAACCTTGGGCAAGTTTCCTTACTCCTCATTGCCTACTAATAATCCGTCCCCCCAAAAAACATAATAATAAAAAAAATTGGTCATTTCAACCCATGAATGTTTGTGGGACGCCGCTGTGCGCAATTAGCTGCCGTGTTTCACCCACAAATATACAGTCAATTCACTTTACAGTATATTCTGTAAAGCGCTTTGAGACATCGATAAGATGTGAAAAACGCTGTATCAAACGCAAGGATTATTATTATTATACAATCGCAGCCGCCATCCTGGACCCACCAAAATGCCACAGTGAAATCAAAGTGGTCAATGTGACTGCATCTTATGCAGTCACATGATTCATCCCACACAATGATTCATCACTTTATGCTGTGTTGGCGCCTCGCTGTCTGCACAACAGTCACTACACTGAGCAAGAGTGTCTCAATACCATCATGTGATTTGTGAGTGTGGTGGGGGAGGAAGGGGCAAGGTGGGGGGACGACGCAATGCCCCCAGCGAGCCTGATACAGGGACAGTAACCCTGTGACTGTCAATGCCTCGCTTGGTGGGGGAGGGAATACAAAACGGATTGAAATTTCCACTACAAATTTTGCATACATGCACACATTCGCACACACACACACACAAACTTAATAATAATAATCCTCACGTTTGATACATCATGTCTTGGGACGTCTCAAAGCGCTTCACAGAACATACTGCAAAGTGATTTGTGGGTGAATCACACACACAACCCAAGTGTCTCCCATATACACAGTCACGCACACAGCCCCAGTCTCTCTCACATTCACATTCAACAACAAAATTACACTTGTATAGCGCCTTTCGTGTCAGAAGGACATCCCAAGCCAAGACGCTGGACAGTCATTGTTTCAGACCCGAGCTGGCCTCAGAGATGGGGAGGGTGGAGGGAAATGGGGGAATTCGGGGGGGGACCGATGGGACCGTTGAAGAGGAGGGTCTTGAGGCGAGACTTGATGGAGGCTAGGCAGGGGGTGAGGCGGAGAGACTGCGGGATGGACTTCCAGAGGTTGGGGGCAGAGTGGCTGAAGGCTCATCTGTCAATGGTGGGGTGGGTGGGTCGGAGGACATGGAGCAAGTCTGCTGAGCGGAGGGGGTGGGCAGGTTGGTAGGGGCTTAGGAGATCGCAGTTGGAGGGTGAGGCAAGGCCATGGAGTGCTTTGAAGGTGAAGACTAGGAACTTTAATTGGATCCTCTGGGTATTGGGGAGTCAATGGAGTTGGGCGAGAATGGAGGAGATGGAGTCACGAAGCTTGGAGTGGTAGAGGACATGGGCCACAGAGTTCTGGATTATCTGCATCCTATGGAGGAAGGAATTGGAAAGCAGGGGTTGACATAGCCAAGCCAGGATGTGATGAAGGCGTGAATAAGGGTTTCAGCGGCCTTAGGGGTGAGGTAGTGGCGGAGTCGGGCAATGTTGTGGCGGTGAGGGAAATACATAAATGTGCGTATACATATTTTGTACACGCACACAGCTCGAATCTCTCCCACACACAGTCTCTGGGAAGCCTCCCTACTGATGACCCCTGACCTGCTGACACACTGAACACACTCCCTCTGGGGCTCTGAGTCAACAGCAAGGTTTCCGGCCCTGCCTCTCGCTCACAGGAAGAGCAGCTCAGCCAGCCCGCAGCTAAGAGAGAGGGGGATGGGGGAAATAGAGAGAGAGACAGAGAGCGCGGGCACAGATAGATAAAGAGAGCAGAGAGAGAGAGCAAGAACGTGCAGAGAGGGAGGGAGCGGGCACGCAGAGCGCGGAGTGGGTGGGCAGAGAGGGGGGGCGCGGCCACACACACAGGGAGGGAGTGAACGCGCAGAGTTGGGGGGGCGGGCGGAGGCGCAGAGTGCAGGGGTGCAGAGAGAGCGGGGCACAGAGAGCGGGCAGAGGAGATGTGAACTCAAGCGCTCAGGGATACTGTGGGAGGGGAGCTATATAAATTCAAGTTGTTGTTGTTGAATGGCAAACTGTGTGGAGCAGGATTAAACCAAAGTCCCGAGGGCAAATTCAGGAGGAGATGAAAGAATCCATGATATTACTGTATTTGAAACGAGATGGGAATTTTCTCCCAATGTCTTTTTTCGGTGGTGGTGGTGTCTGACGCATCCGGAAACGCATCACCGTACTTAAGAGTATCCAAACCTAACTGAGATTGCCATGCATCCGGAGTCCTGTAGCTCAGTGGTTAGAGCACTCGCCTTACAAGCGTGAGACCTGTGTTCGGGTCCAGGCAGGTCAGGGCGAAACGTTGGGCAAGTTTCCTTACTCCACACGCCTGATAATAATCCCTCAAATAAAACTATAATAAATCGGTCATTTCAATCCACGACGGCTTGTGGCTGTGCACAATTGGCTGCCGCGTTTTGCTCCAAAATATACAGTCAATTCACTTTCAGTCTATTCTGTGAAGTGCCTTGAGAAGTCTAGAAGACGTGAAAATCACTCTATCAAATACAAGGATTGTTATCATATTATTATCCCACTTGCACATGAAAATTCCAGAGATAGATTGTTGGAATGGATTACTCGCTCTCTCCCCCTCGGAGGGACAGCCTAGAGGTGATGTTTTCATCAACAGTGCCCTGGAATACTGCGGACCCGCCTGACCGAGGAACTGATATACCAAGACTACCATAGAGGGCTGGCTCGATTCCGACATTCTGTTGCCAAACATGTCATCTTGGAGCCAGTCACCTCCAAGGAGACCCCACTCCCTCAGAGACTTCCATAGAGTCTCCCTATCAGCCACCTCTCCAACTCTCCTTCCCCCTACCCCGACCCTTTCCCCGGTGCTCAGGTCCCAACCTAACTGTTCAATGCTTTGGGATGTCCGCTCGTCATGAAAGGCGCTCAATAAGTGTAATTTTGTTGTTGTTGTTGATGAGAGGATTCCCACCATTTTCCTAGCTCGGGCACTCACCCCTTCCTGTTGAGAGATGGTTCCACCGGTTGGAATTGCTGGTTTAGACAGGTTCCAGTCTCCCATGAAGAGCAACGAGGACAGTCAGAGAATCTCACGACAACAGTTCAGCAACCTGTGTGAGATTCACCGTTGCCTCTCACAGCAGAGCTCGGGACTCGGATGCTCATTGAGGAGCAGAGTCCTCTTGTGTCCAGCAGCAAAATGACAGTCTGTGTGTGTGTGTGTGTGTGTCTCAGCCAACAGGTCACAGGGAACATTCACTCCCACCTTGTGTGTGTCTAAATCCCAGAGTAAATTCAGTGTGGAGTCTCAGAGCTCTGCTAACAGGCCTTACTGAGCAGTAAGTTGTGTCACAACTGCTCACACTCAATTTGCACACTTGCTCACATGTAACCGTTCAAACCAAATAGTGCCGACTGGCTGCGGGTTACTCGCTGTACCCCGGGGTTCTGTACATCGTGGGACAAGGTGTTTCAGCGTGAGACAGTGGTTCAATTATGAACCAGAAGCCAGCCTGAGTGTGACTCCAACAGCTCAGCTCCTACCTCAACATCACTTTAAAATGGTCATTGAGCAGAACCTAAGACCACTGACTGGCTGTGTTGGGGAGTCACTGAGTGAGGGGGTGAGACGCGCTTTGACGTGGAGGGCACTATATAAATCCAAGTTGTTGTTGAGGGTTCACAGACCCAGAGAGGGTGGATAATGATGAAGGCCTTGTCCTCTCTGTCAATCCCAACATGGCACAGTGACCCTCAACACAGCAGTCACTCAACAGCCACACAGACCTCTGTTGGAGTAACAGAGGGAGTGAGTGAGAATGGGAAGAGAGTCCAGTCTGTAACTCACTCCTGGTGTATTCTTTCAGCCCAGTATATTAGACGATGGCGGATCTTTTAACCCCATTTCCCCGCCTTTAGTTTCCAACAATCAGTCTCTCTCCAGTGTAAACATTCCTATCGAATCAATCTCCAGTTCAAACACAACCCACCCGACTCCATACAAACTAGTGCTCATGTAAAGCACTTTGTGTCAGGCTGCCCCCATCACACTCAAGGAACTCACACACACACACAAACCTATACTCCCTTACACACTAACCGGCCCATTGATTTGCTCGCTCACAAACTGCCTTATATACTCAAAGCCACCCACACCATTTTACACATGAACACCCACAATCATCTTACAATCACCCGCACACCATGTTGAACTTTGACACCCACCTTACATTGCCTCAGACACCGTCTTACTGCAAACTCTTGGCTTGCTGGGCTATCGGGAGCTGGGAGGGAGGATTCCCAGCTCCCGGTAACCAGCCGGGTGATCCTAGGAGCTACGGGGCCGTGAATCTGCAAACTTGACTGTGACAATGGGACACTGATGTCAAACTGCTGGGTGTGTGCAGCATGTTCAGTGTCACACACCCACAGAACCTGAGCAACCAGCTTGTCTGGGTGTTGGGAAACACGCAAGGTAAAGGCAGATGCCAGTAAGGCAGAAAAAAAACACAGAAAACTGACTGAAATATCACAGACCTGTATTATATTACTGGGAAAACAGAGAAGCTCACTCCAAAAGAATTCCATTCACATATACACACACACCTCTCAGATCATCTCCTCTTTCCACAGGCTGCCAGCCTCCTCTCACTGTCTGCTCCTGTTTGGATCTTTGCTGATATTTCGGTCTGGGTCGTGGGATGGGAGGGTCACCCCTCTGCCGGCCCAGCTTCTCGGCAAAGATTGGCAAGAGCCAAGGCTTGGTGATCCGAGAGCGTGCGTTGGGGTAACCGCTGGAGTCAAAACCAACTGAAATCACATGGCTTGCCATTGAAGATGTTGTCTGTCCCACTATTTGTCCAGCTCTGGTTTATCGTCCTTTAGATCCCAGAGTTTTCCCTGTGCAGCTCAGAGACATGGTGTAAGTGTGTGTGTGTGTATGTGTGTGTGTGTGTGTCTCAGTGTAACTTGCACCAGTTGTCACACATTCCTCCATTCATAAAATTCCTCGTCCCACCCCTACTCCTCGCTGTGCTCAGACTGTGCTCCTCCCAGACCATTCCCATTTCGTCTGGAAATCTTACAACAGAGACGGGGGAAAGCATGGGGAGCTGTGTTCTGATCCTAGTCTTTCCCTGGATGATGCTGCCCCAAATCCCCCCTTCCCCACGTCTCTCAATGTCCGCCCCTCCCCCTCCCCCCTCCCCCACGGCTCAGCTATATTTCTGATGCCCCCCTTCCTGCTCCTGCCCCCCCAACGAGGGGCTGAGCAGTGGCCGTCGCTCCTCACGGGACCCCTGGTCCCTGCGCACCACAAACAGGGTCAGCAAGAACAGCGCCGAACCTGGGGAGGGTAGGAAAGAGAGAGGAGAGGTTTGTATTAGTGTCCAGGCACACAGAACCCCCCTTGGTACTCCTCCCACTGTGAAACACACTACATAAGGTAATTTTGTTGTTGTTATCTTGTGTGTTGTGTGGTTACGAGGCGGTGGTGGTGGGAAGGGAGGGGCGGGGAGGAAGGGGAACCTTACCAGCGAGGTACATGCCAGGATAGAGCAGCAGCAATGCTCCCCGCAGGCCCCAGCGCCGGCTGAACACCGGCACCAATAGTGGGGCATTACCCCCCACGTTGGAGATAATGAAGAGATAAAAGCCAATGGCACAGGAGCGAATCTCCGGGCCCACCAGCTCCACCACGATGGTCAGCGTCACCCCACCCCACATCTCACCTAGGAAAACAAGATAAGTCAACACTGAATCCTTGGACTCACTCCGGCAACCAGCCACCCCAGCCACCAATCACCTACCCCGGCAACCACCCATGCCCCCAGCACTCTCAATAAATCCTCTACTGATTGGTGCTGTCTCCCTCCCTCGTAGCACTATCACCTCCTCCCACCCCCACCCCAAGACCCCACCGCAGCCCCGATGCCATGACCTCCTCTCTCTTTCTCTCTCTCTCTCTCTCTCTCGGGGACTGTCGCTTTAAAAACTCACCCAACATACAGGCCGGGAGTAGAGACAGGAAACAGTATGGGGGTTTCAGCCATAGCGCCCCCGCCACAAACGGTGCCGCCACCACCTGCAGGAAACACACCGTTACAATCGGAGGGCGAGAAATTGCCACCGGCGAAAGGAGCGCAGACAAAGCAGGACAACACAGACAACAACAACACCAAATTACACTTGTCCAGCGCCTTTCACGTCAGAAAGGCAGACAGAGATTGACAGGCTGAGGGCCACACAGGCGGAGAGCAACAGGCAGCACAGCATTGACTGTTGTTATCACTCACCTGGCTGACGACCAGCACCCAGATCCGGGCGTGCAGCCCACGCTTCTGAACCAGCCGGTCAGAAATCACGCCCCCGAGGAGCGCACCCAGGAAGCCCCCGACCAGCGGGATCCAGGAAAGCCAGCGGCCCACGTCCACCTCCCTGTAGTAGAGGTTGAAATAATTCTGGGCGTTGTAAGCCCACACGTATCCTCCTAGCAACACACACACATAATAATCATAATTTGGTCACTCAATACTGGCTAAAAGAGCAGCCGTCAATAATAATAATATTTGCATTCGATGTAGCGCTTTTCACATCTTCTAGGCGTCTCAAAGTGCTTCACAGAATATACTGTAAAGTGAATTGACTGTTCATTTTGTGGGCTAAATGAGGCAGCCAATTGCGCACAGCAGTGTCCCCACTAACTGCCTTGAAATGACCAATTTATTATTGTTTTTTTTGAGGGATTATTATTAGGCGTGTGGAGTTGGAGCAGAGAGCACAAGGAACATAGTGATAATCCTTACATTTGATTCAGCGCCTTTCACATCAAAAAGATATCTCAATAAACTTCACAGCATATACTTCGATGACTGTGTGTTTTGTGTGTGATCATGGCAGCCAATAATGTAGCCAGTAATTGACTATCACAAACAGCTGTCAAGGCTCGTTGGCGGGGGGGATTGTTGGCCAAGAAACTGGGAAAAACACTCTTCCCTTTATGATGCCACAATTTTAATAATAATAATCCTTGCATTTGATTTGGCGCTTTTCAAATCTTATTGCCATCTCAAAGCGCTTCACAGAATATACTGTAAAGTGAATTGACTGTATATTTGCGGGTGAAACGTGGCAGCCAATTGTGCACGGCAGCGTCCCCCACGCTTTCAGTCGTGGATTGAAAATGACCAATTTTGCGAGTTTTTTTGTGGATGTGGGGAGCTTTGGGGAGACCGAAACCAGGGATCGTGAATATAAAATAGTCCCCAATAAATGAAGTAGGGAAGTCAGAAGAAACTTCTTTACCCAGGAATGTGGAACTTGCTACCACAAGGGGTAGGTGAGGCAAATAACAAAGATGCATTTAAGGAGAAGCTAGATAAGTACATGAGGGAGAAAGAAATAGAAGGATATGCTGATAAGAGTTAGTTGAGAAAGGGCAGTTTGAAGCATAAACGCCGGCAGAGACCAGTTGGGCTGAATGGCCTGTGTCTGTGCTTTATATTCTGTGCAAACAGGAGAGGAACAAGAATAGAGCCCTGTAACACTGCGTGTCAGGATGTCAGAGGAGACATGGCCCTCTGCAGCCTTGATCTTCCCAATCTCAGTGACCTCCTAACTCCATACAGACCTATCCGCTCCATCCGCTCAATGGGTTCGGGCCTAATCCATGCTCCCTGCCCGACCCACTGTCAATGGTAAGGCCTTCTGCCTCTCTGCCTCCACCTTTTGGATCTTCTACCTCCATCCTCCCTCCCTGCCGCCCACTCTCTTCATCCCAACCCCCAGCTCAGGTGCAAATTCTTAACTGTCTGGCTCCTTGGGACGACCTCATAAGAGAGGTGCTATACAAATGTAATTTGTTTTTGTTGTTGACACAGTTAGGGGCTTGAGGCAGGTTATAGAGGGTCCAGGACTATGCAGACGGAGACGGATGGCCTGCGGGACTTACCAGCGTTTCTGACTGAGCCGGCCAGGCAGAGCAGCAGGAGCGAGGGGTTCAGGAAGGAGTGTACAGTGGATCTCAGCTTCTCTCTCAGTGTCATGCGGATGACAGCCTCCTCCTCACCAGCTCCCCCCACCCGCGGGGGCTCCCGCACAGTGACCGCCAGCACCACACTCAGGAGCAGCCCAGGCATTCCCGACAGGAAGAAAGCCCAACGCCAGCCCTGAACACAGAGATAGTCACTACACCAGATGTGCAACACACACATACACAACAACAACTTGGATTTATATAGCGCACACACACATACAGGCACTACACTCCCAGCCCAAAACACACATAGTCACTTCACCCAACATACACAGACAGTCACTACACCCCCAAATGCACACACACACTTAATTGGCACCAACCAAAGAGCAAGGGAGGGACAAGGGAAGGCAGGGACAAGGGGCGAGAGGAAGAGGGACGAGGAGGGAAGGTTGAAGGGATGGAGGGGCAAGGGGAGGGAGGGTTGAGGGGTAGGAAGGGGCAAGGGGGAAACAGCAGTAGTACATACCAGCCCAATGATGTTGGCGCGAGGGATGTAACTGCCGATGGCGTACGCTAGGCTGTAGCCCCCGTAGATGCCCCAATTGTAGATGCCCATCGCTGAGCCCCTTGCTCCCGCAGCAAAGTAATCCGTGATCAAGCTGACAGCAAACGGCGTGCATCCCGCCTCCCTGCAACACAACACAGTCACACCTGCCTCGACAGAGACCCCCACCCCCCCACATACACAACCCCCGCCATACCCCTACCTCTTGTCTAAAAACCCCACCTCTCCAGGAAGTTCTCTCCCCTGGTCACTAACTGACAGGCACTGACCACCCAGCCCTGGCACAGTGACGGCCAAAAGCTTACCCGATAGCCTGGCCAAAGCGCATCAGCACCAGATGCCAGTAATGTTTGGCCAGACCCATCAGCAGCGTCATGAGGCTCCACACAAACAGGCTGAGCGACAGCAGGTTCTTGCGATTGGTGGCATCAGCAAGGAATCCCATAAGCACTCCTGGGGAAAAGAAATCTTGCGTTATCCCCAAACCCCCTGACGAGAGTGTCAGCACAGGATCAAAACAGCAGCAGCCACAACCTGATGGAATTATTTTAGGACAGACTAGCGCTTCACAGGATTTACTGTAAAGTGTTGTGACTGTGAATTTTTGGGGCAAACCCAACAGCCAATTTGCGCTCAGCAATGTCCCAGACAGCCATTGGGAGTGGGTGAGCAATTTTATTTGTGGGGTTGTCAGGCAGGATACTGGGAGAGAAACTTCCTCTTCTTTTTTTGAATAGTTTGCCCTGGGGATCTTTAACACCCACCTGAAGACAGGACTTTGGTTTAAAGTCTCATCCAGTGGTTTTCAAAGAGTGGGGATGATTTTGGGGCAGCCGGGTGCGTGAGGCGGCAATTAGAGCAAGCTGTTGACAGTGCCTCGACCTCTATATACCCTTATGGACCACCTATCCGGATGCCTAATGTCATGGGGTTCCCTGAGTCTAGAAAGTTTATGAGAACTCCTTGGTCTAATCCGAAGAACAACACATCCGACTACGCACCCCCAAACATTGCTACCTGGGCTGTCATTTGGACCAACAGCCTTTAGATCTGGAGATGAGAGCGATTGAACTTGGCTGACACTTTGAACCAGAGGAATGCCCGATAGGTCTATGTGGGCACCACAACCCAGTTGCCAGATACTCACCCATGAAGGTATAGATGAGGATGAAGACTGGTCCAGCAATGACCTGATATTCCCAGCCATTCCCATTAAAGTCCCACTTACAATAATGGGATCCATTGTCATTCCGGAACGACAGGCACCTGCAAGAAAGTGGGATAGTGAGGAATTCACAGGAATAGATGAGGATATGATGGGGGAAACGAGCAAGGAATGGGACTAGAGTAAAGAACGCCACTAGTTTAGGCTTGCAGGCCTTCAAGGTATTCTCTGTGACAGATAATCGGACCCAAGCACTTTGAGCAGTGAGTGTGGGGTAACAAATGAGGCAGCTAACCTGCTCCAGCAACATCTCACCTACAGCAACGAAATGAAATGATCCATCACTATATTTTGGTGAAGTTGGAACGGACTGCTAGGAATGGACTGAGACACCAAAAGTAACTCGGCTCTTCCAAATAGTATTGTGCGATCTTTATCCTGAACAAGCAGATATTATTAATAATCCTTGCATTTGATACTGAGCCTTTCCTTGTCTTCGAGACGTCTCAAAGCGCTTCACAGAATATACTGTAAATGGAGTTGACTGAATCTCACGCGGAACCCAATTACGCACAGCAGTGTCCCACAAACCAAATGATCATTATCATTCATTTATGAGGCAGGATTATTACCGCCGGAAACTTTCCGCTAACCGACTAACACCCGGGTTCCTCTACACTGCTAGGTAAAGAGCAAGGAAACCTGCTTATGGTTTTGCTCTTTCCCGCCCGGGAATCGAAGCCGGGTCCTCTCACTTGTGAGGCGAGTACACTAGCCACCGAGTTACAGGACTCCACAACTGTCCCCTTCTCTCTAGAACTTGCTTCCAAAATTCCTCCTTCTCCTCCTCGGTCCCCTGCTTTTCCACCATCATAAGAACCCCCCACTCCCTGAAGATCTCTCCTTGCCACTCAGCGTTTAAGTCACCTACCCCTCTAGGCTTCCTATTCTCCCAATCCCCAGTGTTGGCTCTGGCTAGACTTGCCTCTCTTCGCTGCTGCCATTGGCACACGGCCAGAGTCCCTGCCGCTTGCTCCCGTTCTGAAGGCAACTCCTGTCCCCAAAGTGAAGGTCCTGGGCCATGGGTTGAGCCACTATCGCCAGCACGTAGCGGTCCAGCTGGTTGAGTAGGTAGGTGAGGAGCAGCAGAGACAGCACATAGATCGGGTAACTGCCGGCCTGGCAGATATCCAGAACACCCATCTCCTGGGACTCAACCCCCCACCAGGGAGAGCCTCATTCACAGCCTGGGGAGACCGTCTGTGCAGGACAGGAAAGTACGTAAGCAATAACTACCACAAGCAAACAACAACTTGCATTTACATTGATCTTTACTGCCAGATTATTATCATTATATTAATCCTTGCGTTTGATATAGCGCTGCCTTATCAGTTTTTGATAAGACAATATTAATTGACGCGCCTCAAAGCGTGTCAATTAATATACATTAAAGTGGATGGACTGGGTATTTTATAGGTGAAATGTAGATGCAGATCTCCCAGTTTCTCAAAACAGCCAACTCACTTTACAATGTGCAGTATTGTGGAAGGATTATCATTATTGTTAATATTAGTTACACACAGGACATAGCTCTCAGTTACACACAGGGCAAAGGAAGGTTCAGCACAAGTGCAGACTCACCCGATTCAGACTTCACACAGAAAGCCCAGGGCAATCTGACTGGGGCAAAAAAAAACATCTTATTAGTTGTGAAGCTTCATCCTATAACCCAGCAACAGCCTTGGGGCTTCCCACCTCTGTAATGTCAGTTTCATTTCACTGTGAGCAGAGGCCGGGGGTTGGAAGTAAAATACAGGAATAGATCAAAGCAGCTACTTTTTTCTCTTTCTCGTGCGCGCTCTCTCTCTCTCTCCAGGTTACACTGCTTGCCTTTTTTCTCTCACTTAGGAGAGATTTCCAAACACCAAATAAACAAGAAATGTTTTGGAATAACTTCGGATTGACATTGAATAAACTTGCTGTAATCTCGGTGGAAGGCAGAGAGTGTACTGTACGGAGATTGCGACATCACACTCCGAGATAACAACGGAGTATTGAGGAATGATTCACTCCCTTCCTGACACACACACACACACAAACAGAGGAATTTCTAGGGCAGCTTCAGAGAAAAGCATCAAAATATCTGCACGGTTCAGGGAGAGAAGAGGAGACAAAAGACGAGAGGGAAAGAGACAAAATGGAGACAGAAAAATAGGGAGGAGATAGATTGTGATGGGCAGGGAGATTAACAGAGGATGGAATGGGATTACAGAAAGGGTTGTGCGTGTGAGACAGGGACAGGGGGTGAGACACACAAATAGGAGAAGGAAGGAGGGTGGTGGCGGATAGATTGAGAGGGGATGAGAATCTCAGAATAAACCTGAAATAGCCAGTCAGCATCTGGCACCGAGTGTGGTGCCCGGCAGATGCTTCCATTAAAGCAAATCAATTCCTGGATCACCTCCTCCGTCTCCGCTGCCTCGTCCGGGATAGAACGGAGCGTGCGGACACCTCTCGCTGATCAGCATCCACAAAAATACCTGGAGTACTCGGATCAGGACTGGGACACTGTAGCTGGTGGGGCGGGGGGAGTTTAACCACAGGTCAGGATGCTGGTCAGTGAGAGGTGTCCGGGTGAGTGGGGGAGGGGGGAAATGGGGCAGCAATGCCAAACATGGGGCTTGTTAGCACCAACCTCCGTGGACCTGACCACTGTCCTCTGCTAACGTTCTGCAGGGATCCGCATCCGGGAATCAGGTCACAGCGACCCACTGTCCCCATGAAACCTGAGACCGGCCTGGAGTCTGGCAACTGTGCCAGGCCGCTCTCACCCCGCTGCTGTGTGTTACCTCTGCTGGCAGATGCAGACACAGGTCGCAGTCCTGCCTTACACAAGCCTGACGTCTGCAGTTTGATGTTACTTAATGAGGTTCCAGCACAGAAATGAGAGAAATGAAAGAGGAAGACAATCAACTGAAACTGATTCATCAACCAACTTCTCAAAATAATCAAGACGCGGTCGAAATGCAAACCCAGCCACCAGCTCAGCCGTCACCTGGTCCAGTAACCTAAACTGGAACCTGGCGAGTGTAACCAAGTTGTGATACATCCTCCGTCAGTGACTCTGGTCGTGGCCTGGATACTCCCGCGTGTTTTTTTTTGGTCAGCCCGGTGTCTTGATACATGCGGAAACTCACCGTTATGTTTAAAAAGTATCCAAACCAGATAAAAGTTCTATGTTGTATGCCACCTATATATAGGAATTTCCCAGTGGCTGCAATGAAATGTGTACTCTCCCCAGAGATCCACATCCTGCTTATCTAATTTCCGCAGAGTATTAAGCGCAGGTTGGCAAGAACCTAGACTCCAATGTGCTTTGGGATAATTGTTGGGGAGACTTACCAGCTAAACCATCCACTCAAGTTGGGAACAACATAATTACATTTGTATAGCGCCTTTTAGCCCCGATCTTATTGATTGGCGGGACAGACTCAAGGGCCCAAATGGTCTACTCCCACTCCTGATTCTTATGTTCTTACGTTTTTTGCTTTCACGTCGGGAGGACATCCCAAGGCGCTGGACAGTCAATGTTTCAGAAATGGGAACACACTGGGAACGCAACTAGAGCACATCAAGTGTCAGATACGTACCAGTGGTGTGATCAATCAGGGCGCTGTGTGAGACTTTACCTGACTAACCACTTTTGCGGAACCTTGTTGTTCAGCTAGTTAACCCCAGAAGTTTGCCTGAGGTGTACACTACATTAAAAGGCATCTTGTTTTTTTCCGCCCACCCACCTTCCTGTTCAGATTAGCTTGCAACCAACCGTCTCTCCTCCAGGTCCTGAATTTAGCCCTACCATGTCGTCAGCAGAGGCGACTGCAGGGCTGTTCTTGACACAAAGATGCTGTTGATTATAAAGCATTCCTTTGGGAATCCCACTGTAGACAATCCTCAGGTGTCAGTTTGGTGATCAAGTTGGTAATCAACAAACCAACAACAACAAAATGACATGTGTAGAGAGCCTTTCACGTCAGGAGGACAATACTCTTGCTTCTCAGGAAGAAGGTTGTGGGTTCAAAGCTCCATTGTAGGACTTTGAGCTCAGTCTAGGCTGACCTTTCAGTGAAGTATTGTTGGAGTGCTGTCCTTCAGGGTCTGTTTTGTCCGTGCAGATAAACTTTTAAGATCTCACTTCAGCCAATAATGTTCTGGCTAACGAAGCTCCAGATAAAATTGATCATTTACCTCATGGCTGCTTGTGGGACATCACTGCATGCAAATTGATTACTGTGGTCACCCACTACACTTAAAGCATTGTGGATTCTCGGAACAATTTGGTTTCCTGCTTACTCATTACAGAAATTCCCTGGCAGCTTTCTCACATAAACCTGCAGCATGTTTGTGGTCATTTGCCAGGGCTTGTGTGTGTGTGTGATGTGTGTGTATATATAGATATATATATATATGTGTGTGTCTGAGGTATGCATGGTTATGTTGGCCCAGTAATAACTAGGCCCTTACAAAGCTCACATAAACAGCCTATCTCCCCCCCACACCCACCCGAACACACGGTCCCTCCCCACACATGCACGCAGCCCCCTGGTTGACATCCTGCTCAAGAGTAATGGACAATTTTAGAAGAACAAATGGAATAGGAGGAAGTATAAAAAGGATCAAGGGAAGGGAACCCGTGTTGTGGGTTACAGTTGAGGTATTGGATTGTTGCAAATTCATAAGAACTTATGTAATACACCAGTGTTGTGGATTGAGAATCATTACAGACCACCCCTCTCCACCCACCTCACATTGGAAGAGAGAAAGGAGTTTCTTCCAGTGTCTAGGCCAACAATCCTGCAGACAAAACTGCTCATTCACGGACTGACTTTGTTCAGTTGGTAAAATGGCTGCTGTTATTACTTGAAAAATAGTTATTACACTTCACAGCAATGACAGCACCGTAATTTGCTGCTTTGAGAAATTTCGATGTGATCACGAAATATAAAAATCCAAGTTTACTTTCTAGACACTCAAGGTTGCCCAATGCATTTGGTGCCAAATTCCTCAGCCCTCGATGTTACAAAGTCCAGCAGTGCAGCACACAGGCTTCATAATGCACTTCGGTGATGACTGCAGTGTTACAAGTGAACCTCACATGGCTCCAGGACTGAGCCACAACTGTCAGGAGCTCCGAACAGCCCCATCGGCAGAGATTTATTCAGGGACAGGACCTGAGTCATATGATCAGAATTCCAAACCGCAGCGAGCGACTGCCCGGCCACAGACCTGGCTTTAGCACTGAGACAGCAATCCCACATTCCGACCACAACTCACTATATCGCAAGAGCGGTTTAGACTGACCCTCTTCTTCGAACGCGTCTTTGGTCATCTTCCCAAACCCACCCACCCCAACCAAATTGTCCTCCATCCCCTCTGGCTCCAGTCGCAGCTCGGGTTAAAGCGCCTTGGAATGTCCTGCCGACATGAAAGGCGCTCTTAAGATATAAGCGCAATTTTTTGTTGGTGAACCCACTGAGGAAACAAAAAGCCAATGAATCTTTGTAATGGCTTCTCGCAATTTACTTCCCTCTGAGATAAGACTGAGTAACTCACAGACTGGCTGGATTTCAGCCAGCAAACGCAATGGGTGTCAAACAGCAGCTCTCTCTCATACAAAGCTGCCTCGAACCTGCCGAGCAAGTCACATCAAACAGCCTCACTGTCTCCATACAGCCACATGCTGCTGCTCGCTGTGCAGGACTGTTCTATAAAAGCAAGAAAAGACAAAGAAGGCATTATGTTCAAATCTCTTGTATTAACAGGGGGAAGAGGGAGGGCGGGTGGAGTGAGAGGGGTGATCAGAATACACCTAAACATCAGGCAATGGTATACTATATAAACAGCCACAAGATCGTCACTGGAATACTGAGAGAATTACTATCACGCTACCTAGAGGTGATGGGGAATATTTGAACAGGTGGGCTATTTATACATAGTGTCCGAAGTGAGCAAACAGGCTAAAAAGTAAAAGATACTACTTCAACATCACATCACTACACTCACTCACTGTACAAGCTCCTGTAAAAGCAGGCTACATTGAAGCTGAGATCAGACAAAAGTAAAAAGACCAGAATACGTTTGTACACAAATTCCATAGGTTTGCAGAGAGAGAGAGGAGAGAGTTCAGCCCATTCCAGCTCCTCCTGAAAAATCGTGCCTCGGAATTTCCCTCCCCAGCTCCTTCGCTCTGGAACCTGCAGCAATAGCCCACCAGGTAACTGCAGAGAGTGTACCTCCGCTTTCTCTCGTTCCCTCTCCTGAGGGGCATGAGGCAGGCTGGTGATTTGGAATAAGGGGGAGGACAGGCCAGAGAGAGAATGCTCTATCTGTCCTACCCCGTGGTGCCAGTACCCACTGGAGAGGCAGTACAAGCCGCCAAAATAGTGCTCAGAGAGAAAAGGGTTAAATATCACTATCTGGAGAAACACATCAATGTTTGCAATCATTTCAGAATAAAACCAGGAACCCATTTTACAGTACTCACACAATGAAGTACCCAACCTTTGGAAAGTCTTATGATGGAGGGGTTGGGATGGGAGTAGAGAAGCCTGGTGCTACGCATCAACATTGGGAGATTTAGTCCAGGTTGGAACTAACAGACATTACAACTTAGCTTTGCCAGGCCTGAGGGGAGAGGCTGAACGTGTCCATTCTAGCATCTTTTCATGAATGACCATGTTTACCATATCAGGCAACCAGTGAATAAATCTGTGTGTGTGTGTGTGTGTGTGTGTGTGTGTGCGTGCGCGCACGTGCGTGTATGAGAATGTGGGTGGCCCAACTCTTGAAACAGCACACCTCTAGGCTGGTCTGGTTTATATCACTGAATTATGACTGAATTCTGTTAGTATAGACTGGTTAGGCTGGGCTGCGGTTTGCAAGAGACACAAATACTGAATGCCATTTCCCCACATGGCAAGCTCTTGATCATTTTATGGGGGGGAGGGGGGGAAGAGAGGGAATGGGTCAAAGATGAGGGAATAACCGAAAAATCCTATATCCCGAAGGGCACTCACACCACTTTCACAGCCAACCAAACATCACGTATGCCAACTACAAAAAAATTCTAGGTTTACTTTTTTTTATATATATATATATATATAAAAAAAATTCCTCACAAGACTGGAGTAAGGAAGCCACAAACTGATTTGGTCACTTAAAAAAAAAATCAATTTTAGTCGTGTGTGTTATTTTAGCATAATTTGCCCAGTGTTTGGAACCGTGGTTAAACCGAGATTCCTTCTGATCCTCCCAATGGCTCTGCATGGCGGGCGTCATGTGCACAGTCTGTGGTGGCGCCGGTCTGGAGTCCTAGGGCAAGGCCAGCCGCCCAATGCCTGGCAATCCTGAGAGACAGTCCGTGCCATTAACAGTCACTCTTCCAGAGTTTGATTGTCTTATCGTTTTCTAATGCTGCCGATGCAATGATGTTCTCTGTTGGGTGACAGGCGGTGGAGATGACAACATCTGTAACAAAGAAAAGGCAGGAGGTGATGCCTCGGGAGCCTGGGTGTGGAGGCCGAATGTTTTTATTGTTGTACTAATAATAATAATACAACCAACACTCAACACTCACCTGTATGCCCTTGTAGCTTCTGCACTATCTCCTTTGTCTGGAGGTTCCAGATGTAAACAAAGTTGTCCTCTGATCCCGATACGATCCACTAAGACATGAGAAAAGAACCATTCAGCACATTCCAGGCAGTCACATCGCGTATTCTCTGCGCTTAGAATGCCAGGCACACGTGGACTGAATGCAAGCGATCCGTTTGCAGGGTGTCTGAAACGTACCTTACCACCTGTAACCGAAAAGTTGGCGAATATGCAATATTTCTCATTTTTGTGTGCGGTGTAGGTCTTCAGGCACTGTAACAGGTAAAGAAAGCTTCATCAACTCACTGATTGATCGAGGCATTACAGGGCGGCAGCAATAAATGACAAAGAAAGCAAAGCGCACACACGTCTCTACTAGTTTATAAACTGTCCCGGGCTCCGTGGCAAAGCAAGTTAAATAGCTCAACTCTCGGAGCCAGGTTCTGCCCCTCACAACACAATATACATTAACAGCAACTTTTATGTTGGGAGGACGTCTCAAAGTGCTTTACACAGGCTGTTCAGGAGGTGCTGACGAGGCTGAGAGTGGGGATGGAGATGACCGAAAGTAAACACTGTGAAGGAGAGATCAAAGAGCCGTCACTGGGTGTGGACCAAGCTACCGGAAAGTACAGTGAGGAAGGTCTATCACTGAGTAGTAAATAGCTTTTTATTTAGAAAAATACATAAAATTGCAAATTAAAGCTTTGTACATACCTTTCCTTTACTGTAGTCCCAAAGTTTTAAAGTGCTGGAAAAAGATGAAGGTTTATTTTAGATAATAAAGCGCTTTTGAGGCCTGGACTGGCTTCTGTCACTTATGGAAACCACCAGTGGCCCAGGAGCCAGAGCTCAGTCTGGGCACAACCGCAAGGCAGCAATAATAATCCCTGCATTTACCACAGCGCCTACAACCTCAAAACAACAACAACAAATTACATTTGTATAGCATTTCACGTCAGGAAAATGACCCAAAGCACTGGACCGTCAGGGATCCACAAATATCCCAAAGCGTTTCATTGGGACATTTTCCTGCTGACAAGTGTGGTGGTTGCGTGTTTATAGTCAGAGCATGGCCATCTTCCCAGCGTGGTGTGGGGGTGGGCGAATGGGGGGGTGGGTGGGTGGAGGTGCCGCAGTCATTCAAGTCGACTCTTGCACAAGTCAGGATCCAGCCTGCCTCGCAGCCCTTTTGTCAAGCCGCCTGGTGTGTGCCAGAGCCTACAAACTGACAAGCCTGCACCTCCTCTTAACCCAGTTCCAAAGCCACCTCCCACAAGGAGACATTGTGACCACAGGCAGGCTGAGCAGGATGAAAGGCTTACTTGTCGAGGGTTGCTGCCAAGATGTATTTGCCGTTCGGCGAAAACTTCACAAAGGAGACGGGAGGATTATCGTCATCTGTGGGGAGGAAAATAACTCCTTACAGCAGCAAGAGGAGCAGGTACTGCGCTAACAAGTTACTGATCTCAGCTGAGACCACAGCCAGCATTACAACTGGCCTTAGCACCCATAGGCTAGGGAGGGGCAAGTAAAATCAGCCAAGATTTCCCACTCCTGATCTCTCTACTGCCGTTTGTTGGAAGGATCAGGGAGGAAAGGATTCAGTCGTGATGGCCTACTGTTCAATGTGCCTAGGAATGGCCCAGTGCACAGTGGAGGTCAATGGAACCTTCCAATGGTCTGTAATAAACCTTGTACTTGATACAGCACCTTATCGAGTCATTGAAACGTCTTAAAGTAAAGTGCTTCACAGAATATCCTGTAAAATGATTTCACTGTACATTTTGTGGGCGAAACATGAGGAAATTGAGCGGGGGGGGGGGAGAAATACCAATCGTACCTCACATGCAAGTGTTTGTGGAAGAGCTTGAGCAAAATGCAAACCTTTCTCACAGTGTAATGCACAACCCAGCATTCGCCAATTTGGAAACAATTCTGGAGCAAATTTTCTAGCTGGTCACCTATCAGAAACTTGCTAAATTTCAAGCAAACCAGCAACCCCCCCCACCCCGGCAACGACACAGGAAGAGACACTTACCAATCAGTGTTTTAAGGCACTGTCCTGAGGCAGTGTCCCAAATTCGGCTGCAATCAAAAAGTTATGAAGTTATTCTGTGCAACGGTCTGCTGTTACTGTGAATTGCGCTGTTTCAAATGCAAGGATTATTATCTGCAGATAAAACGGGCGACTAATCAACTTAATGTGCTGGACACTTTCCTGGACTAATATTAATAATCTGTGCATTTGATATGGCGCTTATCACATCATTGAGGTGCCTCAAAAGCACTTCACAGAATATACTCTAATATGGATGGACTATATACTTTGTGGGTGAAACACGGCTGCCAATTGCACACAGCAGTGTCCCACAAACAGTTGTGGATTGAATGACCAATTTGTTTTTGAGTGGTCGGTCATTACCTATGTAAAGGAATCCGTTAATTGACTAACAACCCGGATACAACTTACTGTTAGAACGGAGGCGTGTGGAGTAGGTAAACTTGCCTAAGTGGGAATCGAACCCGGATCGTCTCGCTTGCGAGGCGAGCGCTCTAACTGCTGAGCTACAAGACTCCATAACTATTGTCCCCGTCTTGATTTCGGTGGGTAGCGCTACATTGGTAATTAACTGACAGCGGCGCCACCCTCAGGTACTCGGCAGGGTTGCAGCGTGAAATATTTGAAGATACGGGTTAGAGAAAGTTCAGAAGTTAATCCAGGGAAACATACTTACCAGAGTCCATCGTAGCTACTGGAGACAATGAGGGATCCATCTCTGTTGAAGTGTACCTGTGGGAGAAAGAATTCAACAAAGAACGGGTCGTAAACACCGTGCAGGTTACTCTGCAAGCTTCCAAAAGTGGCACCACCACGTCACAGCAATAGGTCAGTTCGTCTAAACAAACAAAAACGCTCTGACTTCCAGGAGAGCACGGATCTGCCCCTCCACCAACCTGAGCTAGCATCAGCACGTCATGTGTGGCTCTATGTCAACTTACCATCTATCTAGATCTAGAGGCGTGAATGTGTATGGGGGGTAGGGCAGGCTACCAGAGTTAAATAACAATGAGCCTGAATGGCCTCCTTCTTCTGTGAGTTTTCAGTCTTTTATCTGCTGCTTCACTGAGATCAGTTAATACCACGTTTACAATGTAACTTTGGAATCCCAAATTACGTCAGGGATTGCAGTCGGTGCTTTGACGTAGCCCTGGCTCTCTCCCACGCCCACCACACCACCACGAAAACTGTATGCAACATGTGAGCTTTCACCTGCATGAACCACAATTGGGGATTTTTTTTTTTTTGAGGGGGGGTTGGGAGCGTGTGGGGGGGGGGGGGGGGTTATGACGACAACTCAAATAATCGAGACCGGGGACATGCCTGCCGCCACTCCTAGCATCATGCTGGGAATCAACCCTACAATTGGCTTGGCTTAATTTAACATCTTTCTCCTCCTCTCCACTTCTGCCCACCTCTCCTCCTTTCCACACTGTTTCTAGGAAGAGTACTAGCTGTCTGCACGATGTGGTTTAAAAGCAGACAACACGGTGTGGGCCCAGGTCTTGCACTATTTTCTCTATACCCCAAGTGTAATCCCTACCCCAGCCGCCCCCCACCCCCCGTCACAAGTTGAAATAAAAGGGCAGATTTTAGTTCCTACTGAAGCGCAGATGCGTGGATTGACCAAGACTCAGCTGCAGGAACCCCATGCCCCCCTCCTCCCCTCATTGTTCCAACGTCCTGCTGACAAGCATTGTACCGGCATGAAGAATTGGCGAGGTGCCAAAGGGCATCCACTAGTCAGAGAACTGTGCTGGCTTGTGGAAAGGAGACGGGAATCACAGAAAAGCACTGCCTGTGACATCAAGGCACTGATGACTGCGAGAATCAATAGAGCTCAGCAGTGGGACCGTAGTCAGGCCAGGCAGATTAATATGGTTCCCTCGCACTGTGAAACTAAACTTATTTAATATAAATCAAAATGAGAAAGGATATCACACGTAAAGCTTTGTAGTCGGCAACTCCACGTAGAAATGGTGTTGCCTGCTTTGAACACTCACCCCGCACCAGCAAGCTTTCACTGTTTCGCAAAGAGTATGAGAGATAGGGCAAACCAAGTCTACCCAGTGCTGTGCTCACAATTAGCTCAGCCTCTTCCTACATTTTATCCACCCAAGTTGCCCTCACCAGTCCTCAAGCTTGATAATCACAAAACGTTTGTTGGCGCTTTAAAAGTAATCCATACATCTGATGGGAGAACTTTTTACATCAGGAAGATGTCTCAAAGCGCTTCACATGATATACAATAAACTGAAGTGACTGTTTTGTAGGTGAACTTACAGCAGAAACGGGATCTGAATGTGCTGGCAGAGTCTTCAGGCACTTCCCAGTCTTTACGTCCCAAATCCGCACACTCTCATCAAACTAGAGGAAACAAAAGCATATAAATTGTAGGGGTTTAATCCCCACATACGTGACGCTAGCCTGATTCAAACCACAAGTATATACCCTGTAATTCTTAAGAAAAACTTTCCACGAGATTCACTTACCGATCCAGAAACAATGAGGTTGGACTGCGGGTTGAAATTACAGCAGAAAACATAGTTACTGTGGCCTTTCAGTGTCTTCAAGCACTTGCCCTGCAATCAGAACCAAAGCTGGTTAGCACAGCTTCACGTCAACATCAGAGTGACTGTGTTTTGTGGACAAAACCTGCAGCCAGTTTACGCACAACTTCCCACAAATAGCCAGGGATTGAGTGAGTGACCAATTATATTTGGTGGAATGTTGGCCGAGAGAAACTCATTCTCTTTTCGAATAGCGTCATGACTAGGCGGGACGGGACCTCGGTTTAGTGTCTAAACCACAGCACATCGGACAACGCAACAGACTCGCAGCACGGCATTGGAGTGTCAGCTTAGGCTATGTGAGTTCAAGTCCCGATATGGATTTAAACTCCCCAACCTTCCGATTCAGAGGCGAGTGTTACCACTGTTCCAAACCGACGCACAATTCTCACTGCAGGACATCCTAGCCTGAATTTTAAGACTGCACCCCCTCATTTTGGATCCCTTCACCAGAGAGAAGAGTCCTCCACTAACTAGCTTGTCCCTATTCCCTCTATTATTTTAACAATACACAACCAGGGAAATGACACATGGATAAAGGATCAGAGCACCAGGTCACTGAAGCCTGACTTTACTGTTAAATGTCAGACTCATCTTACCGAATTCACGTCCCAGATTTTGAGGGTTTTGTCATCTGAAGCTGATACAAGCAGGTTTGAATCTGTGGACCACGCAACATCAGATATTCCCTATTAAAAGGAAAAATTCATACATAAACAAGTGTGCACATCACAAAGCAATACAGCAGCATAAACCAGTCTAGCCATAACAGCCTGGCTACCCACAGCTGGTGCTTCCTGCTGCTATACAATTCAACCGCAGAAGCATTAGCCCGATCCTGTCCATAAACACAACTGGGGGTAGGGGGAAGAGACAAGAGAATGGTTAGTGATCAGGAACGTGGACCCTGGCTGATTTCCCACCTTCCCAACCCAGGGGCACTGAAACCAATTGCAGACACAATGAAATCAGTAACAGCGCAGAAAGGGGATGGACGCCAGGGAAGGAGAGAACAGAATTTCCAGCACTTACCAGTTTGTGTCCCGATATGGTCTTCTCAAACTTGCCATCGTACGCACCCCATATTTTAATCAATTTATCGGCAGCTACAAATGTAAGAAGATAAAACCTATGAACTTGGCTCTGTGTACAAATCTCACAGGTATCCTGACACACTTTTTAAAAATACCCCATCTCTTTCACGGAATGGATAGCAGTTTTAAAGGGTTTCATCCTACAGGAGTAGATGGATTTTTTTTTGATAATACATGTTTTTATTCATAATAAAAGTGCTGGACACCGCTGTGCACAAATTAGCTGCCGTGTTCTTCTACAAAAGTAAATCCCAGGAAATTTTGAGACATTCTCCTGACACCATATCAAACACAAGGATTATTACTATTGTGGTTTAACAACACAGTGAAAGCTAATACAGTATTCCTCTCCTCATCCATATTAATCCAGAAATTCTAATAAATCATCTATTCATACTATTTTTGTTCATAGTAAAAAAAATGCAACCACATTTGACAATATAAATTCACATCTCTAATCAAATATAGTTTGCGAAAGAACTCCTCGAGACTTATTTTACATGAACGGCACTATTTAAATGCAAGTTATTAGTATTTCAAAACCACATTTTATTCTCTAAATAAGGAAGGCATTTAGGATTGCAGCAGATCTGACACCTATTGGAAGTATAAAAATCAATTCCATTCACATCAGTCGCTTATTAAACAAATCAGAATATTGACCAGACAGACACACAGGACTACTTACAGGAACTGGCTAACCACTCGCCGTTTGGGCTGAACTTCACTGAAGAGACGGCCTTCGTGTGGCCAGCGAGCGTGAACTTCAGGGTATAATTGGGTTTTACAGCGGATGGCTGTGCAAACACAAGGAAGAGGTTTTAAGTTAAACAAAACGGGGAATTCAACCCACCTTAATAAACACAGTTAAGATCTGAATTTCTGACAAAAAGCAGATTGTACCATTCAGCCCCACAGTGAGTTGACTACCAGCAAGTGTGGATGTATAACACGTCCATCGACAAGGATTAACAGGAGTCAGCTATATATATACACACACAACAAAAAACAGGCTGGCTACACATGTCCAATCTCTTCCTGGACTATGGCCTCAGCCCTGCTGCACCAGTCTCCAGGGCCATATATACATATTTGGTTAATCTTCCAAAAGAAGGCATCTATCTTGATTTCTGCCCATCTGAATGAACTTGCCATCTGCTGTGCCATATTATATTCATCTTTCCCTGCTCACATGCAATCTGATTTAATGTATTTATTTCACCAATCTCCCTTCCAACCCCCAACCCACCCCCTTGAGAAATTACTGGAGATTAATATTCAGCATCACTGAGCCTCAGCTGGTGCTAGCACTCCTCAACTGTAGCTATTTTCACTATTTATATTCATTTATATTCCTCAAAAGTTTAGATCCGGTTATCCAGTCTCAATCTCAATAGTTCCCTGATTGGCATAATTGATACCCTGTCCTGCAAATGTTCAATTATTTATATGTACCCAGGACAGTCCCACAATCTGTGTACTTATTTCTGTGTGATACTAGACACAGCTTATGTCATTGTGTGGGAAACATCACAGTCAAAATTTGTCCTCAACCCAATGCAAACTCCCAGCCATGGTCTCTGGGCAGAGAGATTAGAAGCAGTTTAGAAGATTTTCCCTCCCTACCCAGGGCCGCTAGTGGGCAAGTTATTTACTGGAATCATTGGCCGAAAACTTGAGGAGGTTCTCGCCAGATGTATGCTCAGAATAGGAACAAGCTACAGCTTGAATTTAATGTCACCATGGTCCTTTGATAGAACACCTTAATACAGGCTATTTGCACTTCTATTGAGTTTTCAATGCTACAAGACGCCATTGCGAAGACCCCACAGGTGCACACAGCAGAGACTGATGTGTACAGGGCATAGAAAGAATGCACGAGGAGGTCAGGGATTGCATGCCACGCATGGGAGGCCATGGACCACACACGGGGAGTTCGAAATGTTGCAGCACCTTGCTTTGATTGGTGGAGGAGCAGGGTGTGGACTGCCCTTTCGTGGGCTCGGACTCTCCTTTCTTCTCTTCCGTCGCCATTGCTGCCGAGCTGCCTGGTGAAAGGTGCTGGGTCTTTCAGTGGACACTGTATCTACAAGTCAATCTGCCAAAGAAAAACAGCTATTCAGACTACCTGTGGCCAAAACTTCAACAACAATTGACATATATGCACAACAGCAATAACAACTGGGATTTACATAGCGCCCTCCACGCCGGACGGCGTCTCAGAGCGCCACACATTTAACAGCAGAGGAATTCGCTATTTGACCCACAATTTTCCTTCCCCACATCTGGTTGGTGACCAGGACCGCCTTCTTCAACCTCCGCCACATTGCCCACCTCCAACCTGGTTAAAATCCATAAATTGGTTTCAATGAAAATCAGATGTTTGAAATCGTGGAATATTAAGGAGTGGAGTGAGGAGTGCAGTGGTGCACCAGACGTGATGGGACTAAATGGCCAGATCCTTTGCTATAAAATTGTTCAATTGCAAAGCAACTAAGATCTGAATGACAGCTCAACATCATCTGGAGGGGTTGTAGAAGAGAAAAGGGATAGAGAACACAATTAACTTCATTGGACATATAAATGACAAATGAAAATGAACAAAGTCTGTTGGATCTTTAAACCAATTAGGGCAATATGAGATTGGAAGCAGCACTCCCCCTGGAGCAAAAACAGGAATTGCTGGGAACATTTAGCTATGGAGAAAGGAAAGTGGGTCAATATTTCGGCTGCATCAAAACTGGGAGATGTTTTGAGTGAAAGAGGTTTTAAGAACTAACAGAGAGGGGAGTCAGGGCAAGAAAGACAAAGGATAAAATGGAGTGGAGGACAGTGGATGACTGGTTAAAGAAGTGTTAACCATGTAAAACAAAGGAGAGCAGCAGAGGCAGACCAGAAAGAGAGAAAAGGTATGAAAGACCCCAAACGTTGACTCACGATCCTTTCTCCATAGAAGCTGTCTGACCTGCTGAGTTTTCCCAGCAATTTTTGTTTTGTTTGAAAGAAAAGATATGTCTGGGACCCAGGTGACATGCTTAAGGTAAGCCGTTATGGGAGATGAGAGCTGTTCTTATGGTCTGAATTTGTTGAAATCAATATTGAGGCCAGAGAGCTGTAAGGTCCCGAGCAAAACATAGATGAAATGCTGCTCCCCAAGCTTGCTGTCCCTGGAGTTTCCACCTCATGCTGACTTCATGTGTCTGTATTGATCAGAACTTGGACATTCACAAAGCCAGAGTTTACACACATTTGTGTGTAACTCGATAGTACTCGATGAATACTCAAGACAGGACTCCTCTATCCCAGGATTCCCCCTGAGCACAGAAAGAACTCAGAACATTATTTCCCGGATGTGGTGGAGGTTGAAGAAGCCGGTCCTGGTCACCGAACCAGATGCCCTCCTGGGCACAGAGAATGCAAAGCTAATTTCATTTGAATGGAACCTCGCTCACAGGCAGAGCAGACCTCAGTGTTGCTGGGCTATGGAGAGGAATAGGTTTAACTTAAAAAAAACAGGATAACCACTCTATCAAAGAGTTTATCAAATCACTACAAATGTTAACTCCCACAGCTCATCAATACACCTGCCTAGGCTCACATATGAATAGTCACTGGATCCTAGGTTGCTACTCAAGGTTCAACCAGGAGCTGGAAAATAACTCTGAATTGGTTAAATTCGCTTTTCACTCGGTGTCCCTATTCAGCCCTATGTGGTTGTGTGCCCTGTAACAACTTCACTGAGTTGAAGGAGGCACTTTTGTAATAAAGTCAAGTTTAGGACACAAACCCAAGTAGATTTGAAGAGTAAATACAACAAAGTCAAATCACCGCCACAAGACGTTTAACAGACGTTATACTGTTTTAATCATCCTTACGAGGAGTACTTGATGAATACTCAAGACAGGACTCCTCTACTATTACTCACCAATGATGGTTGCTCGAAAAGGGTTGTGGACTTCAGGTGAAGTCAGGAGTCCCCACTCTAAGACTTCAAGTCCACACACCAAGCAGGCACTCCCGTGCAGTGCTCCAATAAACCAGTGTCCAGTCGGTGGACATTACACATCTCAAGGCATAATTTGAAAAGAAAAAAGATGTTTTCCCCTGGCTATCTATCTATCTATCTATCTGATAAAAATTAGTCATTCATTTCGTAGTTATGTACGAGAACTTGGCTGAGCTCAAATCTGCGCACTTAACACAAACTTTATCAAGAGCTTCGAGACGCTTGACATTATAGGCGATGCATGAAACAACGTCTCTGAAAACTGCAGCTGTAATAGGCTGCAATACCCAACTCTCACACACAAAGAATGAGTGCAGCGAGTTACTGTGAGGCCAGGGCGTCAGTGCAGCCGCACAGACCAGACCTCATCCGAAATGGCCGGGACACCAGCCCGCTCCAGTACCGGAGACCGCGCCGCAGGTAAGCAGGAGAAGCCTGGGCCTCTCACCCACGCCCGGCACCCTGCACAGGCCTCACATTGTAACTGAGGAGGGGCACAGGCCAGGCCCCGACTAAAGCGCCAGGAAAGAGCGAGTTCTCCGGCCCGGTCTTAACGAAGCGTTCTCCCCTCACCTGCGGCTCGGCGTTACCTGGTGCCGCTGCTGGTGTCGGGCCTGGGCCTATACAGGGCCCCGGGGCCGCTTTCGCTCAGTGGCCGCTCGCTGGGATGTGGCGGGAGCAGCGCCTGCACATGCGCACAGCCCGGCCCGATGAGCCAGCGCGCGACCAAGAGCGACCTCGCCGGAGCACCCAGCGGCTCCGCTCGTCACAGCGCCCCCAGCGGCGGCGGCACCTCTCCTCCCCACCTCCTCAGTGGCGGCTTCTCAGTCACAGCGCCCCCAGTGGCGGCTCCAAGTACAGAGAGACAGGTTGACTTGTCGATGAACACCCTGGAGGCAGAGTCGTCGAGACAGTCTGTCTATTTGTCAACGACAGGAAGACCTGGATTATGCATCTGGTGCTGAGTAAACCTGGCTCACGGCATTGGACTTGAACCTCTATAACATCAAGGTGGCTAGCACATCACCAGCTGTCCTTATAAAGATCTTTTGACCAGCCTGAAGGCAGATGTCCATCAGATGGCTGATGAGGGACCTCTGAGGCTTTGGGTGACACCTGTTGGAAGGCATTACATGGAATCCGAGCTTGTGAAAACACACACATTCATACATCCAGGGCTTGAAATCCCGGTGTGCACAGAGGTAAGCAGCATCTACTCAAGCTCCGTTGTTCCAACTGAATCTGGAGCTCCTGTGGCTCAGTGGTTAGAGTACTTGTCTTGCAAGCTGGGGAGATCTGTGTTCGAATCCAGGCAGTTCAGGGCGAAACCGTCCAAAATAACCACAATAATAAAATTGGTCATTTCAATCCATAACTATATGTGGGACACTGCTGTGTGCAATTGGCTGCCGCAATTCACCCACAAATATACAGTCAATTCACTTTACAGTATATTATGTGAAGCGCTTTGGGACGTTGATAAGATGTGAAAAGCGCTATATCAAATACAAGGATTATTATTATTAATCTTAATGATCCTTTCCTTTAATGTAGCGCTTTTCACGCCTTCTAGACATCAAGAGCTTTACAGAATATTCTGTAAAGTGAATTCACTGTATATTTGTGGGCAGAACGCCAGCAGCCAATTACACACGGCAGTGTCCCACAAATAGTTATGAATTGAAATGAAACTTGCCCAAGCTTTTGCCCTGCCTGGAATTGAACCCAGGTCTCTCGCTTGCAAGGCAAATAGTCTAACCACAGAGCTATAGGTCTTCACATCATCATTCAGTGGGTAGGAACGTGCGTTCGAGCGTTAGATAATAGTAATAATAATCCTTGCATTTGATATAATGCTTTATCACATAAGAATAAGGAGTAGACCATTTGGTCCCTCGATCCTGCCCTGCCATTTAATAAGATCATGGCTGATCTTCTAATCTAACTCCACCTGCCCATATTATCCCCAAATCCCTTTATCCATACGAAATCTATCAAACTCTATCAATCACGTCTCCAAGACTCCTCAAAGCGCTTCACAGAATATACTGTGAAGTAAACTGTATAGTTTTGTGGGGAAACACAGCAGCCAATTGCACACAGCAGTGACCTACAAAGTTGTGGACTGAAATAACCAAATTATTATTGTAGGATTATTATTAGACATGTGGAATAAAGAAACCTGCCCAAGGTTTTGCCCTGTCAGGAACTGATCCCAGGTCTCTCACTTTTAAGGCAAGTGCTCTAACCATTGCGCTCAGGAGTGATAGTTCATTTCTGTAATTACTGATACTTAGATTTGATAAGTGTGCCTTTCACATGGGAATGTCAGAATTTAGACAATCCTCTATGGCAGTCTCAGTTGTCTGGTTCCTGAGCTAGGCAAGATTCCAAATCAGCCATGCTGGTTCATCAGCGAGATTTGAAGATGCATACCACTGAGAGCAGGGATTCTTCCCACTCATTGCCTGTTATCCCTGCAAGACAAAGCTCTAATTGGTAGGGGTGGTCCTAGCTGTACAAGCGGGAAGCACCTCACAGTGATCTCATTGGTAGACGATGTGGTTTTACCTGGTTGAACTTCATTACTGTATTACCATAACACATACCCTGGGATCCCCAAACCTTGGTCTTACTAACCCACTAAATACTCTCAAAGGGTAGAGTGCATTCAATTTCCAGAACAATTTCCATTTGCAGGGTATGTGTACATATGTGGAACTCTGAATCTGATTTGGGTAAACTTTTAAGCAGGGTTTTTGCATGTGTCCAGCTGACCAAAAAAACATTATTTAAGCTTTCTGGCATTTAAGTTTTGTATTTTTATTGCCCAATAAATAAAACTGTACCCTTTCTGATCAGGCTAGCAGATACAGTATGATTTTATTTAAAAAATGAAATTGAAAGGTGGATTCTGTATTTAACGTGTTAAATAATATCTCAAATTAAATAATAAATAATCCTTGTATTTGATAGAGTGCTTTTGATGTCTTGTAGACGTCTCAGTGTTTCACAGAATTTTGTGTAAAGTGAATTGACTGTATATTTGTGGGCAATTAGCAATGTTTTTGAGACTTATAATCAATCTCATAAGATATGATGGGAGCTAGTTGTGACTAGCTTCATAGGAGATCATTTCTCAAGGATCCTTTCCCATGAGAAACAAGACTGTTTATAAGCTAAAAACTGTTTTCATTCCTTATCAGACATTTTCTCATGGAAAAGTAGTTTGCAGCTGTTTTAACATTGGACAGCGGCATTGCATTTTTTCACATAGGAACCACCTAACACAAGGCAATAGGTGAAAGATCACCTACCCAAATGTATAAATGGAGATCGATTCAAAAGGAGTATCAGAAGAATGGAGAAGTTGCAAACTATGTTATTAAAAGATGTATTCTTTTAATTACTTATAACCTGAATTAATAAATCTTGATTAATTGCACATCTACATCAGTCCTTATTTCAGGGCAGTGTCACAAATTCAACAAGATATTATTTTCCAGCAGTGGGACACTGCTATCTAATTGTTTCTTCAAACACTTTCTGCTTTCACCGTCTCCCTAGGGAGCCTGTTCCATAAGTTTACCACTCGTGGTGTTTCTGTAGATTTGTTCTGAATAAAAGGGAAGTGATTGGAGACATTACAGAAGACTGTATGATGATAATCCCTGCATCTAATGTAGCAGCTTTCATATTAAGATGTCTCAAAGTGTTTCTCCCAAAGGCAAGCCTCAACCAAGCTTCAGTTGGCTCATTTGGCATCACTCTCACTTCTGATTCAGGTTGAGACTTTGAACTCACAAGTCTAGGCTGACACTTCAGTGGATTGCTCGGGGTGTGCTGGAGACACATCCTTTGGACTTTAAAACAAGGTTGGGTCTGCCTGTTCAGGTGGACGTTAAAGATCCCATGTCACTATTTTGAAAAGAGAAGTTTCTCTCTTTCAGTGACCGTGCCAACAATCCGTCAAATGAGCTTGGTCATTCACTCCATAGCTGTTTGTGGAACACTGTTGTGCATAATATTAGCTGCCACCTTTGCCCACAAAGTAGGCACGAACTTTTGCAGTATATGCTGTGCTGTGAGAATAAAATCAGAGTATTAAAGGGCGAGTACGAATGATTATTATTCACTGGAAGGTGTACTGTATTTTGTAGGGACAAATGCAAGCAATGATAGAAAGTAAAACAAGCAGAATCTCCCTCAAAAGCTCACAAGAATGCAATCGCACCTTCCTCATTTCCCAAATGCTGGAGTATTGATCTGATGTCCCGCTCTTTTAGGTTCGATTCTCGTTAAACTTCTCCAAACTATCAATGCATAAAATTAAGGGTTTTACAATTTGCACGCGTCAATCGTCGGACGATTGATTCGCCTCCGGTAGAAAGCTGACCTGTGCAAATTCCAAACATTTAAAATAAAAACTCAGAGACAAAGCTACAGGGAGCAAAACCAGCAGCCAGGGATGGGGGAGAACAAAGTCACAGGCCGGGCACACAATCTCAACCAAATGGCCGAATTCTCTGAGAGGTCGGAGGCACGGGCGGTTACACACGCACGGACACCAGAGCACCGCTCCGACATGATTGCATTGGGCGGTGGGCTGGCTGGGATTCGGGTGTATTCCTGTTTCTGGCTGGCTGGCTGGCTGGCTGGCTGGCTGGCTGCCCTCCACCCACTCCCTCGCCCTCTCCCCCACCTTTTCCCGCGCGCCTCTTCTTTGGCTTTCACCTTTCCGACTGGAGCGATGCGCCTGCGCGCAGGTGCGCGTGGCAGCCTGGGAGATGGAGTCTGCCGGCCGCGGCCCTGAAGTCTGATCGCCGGGTCGGGGAACTACAGCTCCCGGCGTGCTCCGCGCTCCCCACAGCCAGAACTACAGCTCCCGGCCTGCCCAGGGTGCCGCGCAAGCGCGGGAGGAGCCGAGGCAGAGCCGAGAGGAGAGCGCGCGCGGAGCCCAGCCGAGCTGAGCCGAGCGGCGGCGGCCAAGTACGGACTTTACCTGCTTCACGTTCGCGGCGCTGCCCAGGCCGAGGCCCAGCCCAAGAAGTGGCCGTCACGGCAGGCCGGGATCCTCGCGGTATCTTAAGCGCTGTAACCTAGGCGGCCGCTGCATTGTGTCTGTCAGACTCGGCGCCAGGGCCCGAGTTCAGGCCGGGGCCTCCCCTCCCGCCTACCCGCTCTCCCCGCGTCCCGAATGAATGAATGGAAAGAAAGGCCCGGGGCTTATTGGCGGGAATAAGCGAGAGCGTTCCCCCTCCCACCCCCACCCTCCCATCGGACCCAACAACCACCCCCTCCCCTCCAACGCACCCCAGCCTGACTGCAGTCTTCCCCCGGCCGTCCATTGCCGCCTATCTATCTGCCCGCTCTCCTCTCCCCCTCGCCTCCAGTCAGTCATTATCACTCAATAATAAAAGTTTCTTACGCGCAGAGCGCCTGAGTTTTGACAGCGCGGGTAGTGCGGGCGATTCCCCCTCTGGTGTGAGAGCGCGGGCTGGGTGGGTGCCGAGGTTTTGTTGTTGTGATGGTGCCGTTGCTTTGCTCACTAACCGGTTTCCTGTCAGGAGACAGAGACGGAGAGACACACAGAGCCTTGGCTTTCACCCTGGTTTACCAGTCGTACACTCTCCTGGGTAAATCTGGATTCCCTCCCTGGCCCCGCGTTACCACTCGAGCAAACTGTACTTCCTGATGTTTGAGCTGGTCTCTTTTCCCTCCCCCTCCCACCTCACCAGCATCTCCAGGCTTTGTTTTCTCAAACGCTTCATTCCCTCGCTCCCTACGATTATTCCCTTACGAGTGTTTGCAAAAGAAAGGCGCCAAGATGCCGAGAGACCTGTTCGTGTGGAGAGTTGTTTGTTTGTGCCTTGTGTCGTATCTGTTGTGCTCTAAAATGATATGATATTTCCCTTCACAATTGGCACCCATCCCTGCTGAGCTAGCGGGTAGATCAGAAAATCCCTGGCTTGGTTTACTGCTCTCAGTCAGGATGTTTGTTGTGGTGTTAATTTGTCTCTGTACTCACCCAGTCAGCCAGGTTTCCTGACACTAATAATAATAATGCTTGCATTTTATATATGGTGCTGTCAAATGTTATGTTGTTGAAACATCTCAAGGTACTTCACAGAATCTCATATAAAGTATGGTGAATGGAGTATTTGTAGGTGAATGGAGCAGCTGATTTGTGTACAGCAATGTCTCACAAGTTCATCAAGTGAATGAACAATTTTATCTGAAGGATTGTTGACCAGGACACTAAGAGAAACATTAATTTATTTTGTGTAGTGCCGTGGGATCTTTAATGTCCACCTGAATGCTTTGGTTTAAAGTTTAATCAGAATGAGTGACAATGCTCACCCAACATTGTACTGGAGTGTCAACTTGGACCCCACCCCACCTACCCACCTGAGTCTTGAAGGCACCACCTTCTGATTCTGTTGTTGTTGTTGATTCAGAGGCAAGAGTGCTATCAACTGAGCCAGGCTGACACCTGGGTGAAGTTAGTATTCTATATGTGGAGTCCTGTAGCTCAGTGGTTAGAGCACTCGCCTTACCAAGTGTTACACTTGTGTTTCAAATCCAGGCAGGTCAGGGCGAAACCTTGGGCAAGTTTCATTACTCCACACGCCTAATAATAATCCCTTTTAAAAAAAAAATTACATAAAAAAATTCATTTCAGTCCATGACTCTTACTGGTCTTGCTGTGCGCAATTGGCTGCTGCATTTTGCCCACAAAAATGTAGTCAATACACTTTACAAAGTGCTTGTGAAGCGCTTTGAGATGTCTAGAAGATGTAAAAAGCGCTGTATCAAATGCATGGATTATTATTATATAGAATTTGTTTCATCTTCTTGCATCTCCTCAACACTCTCATTAACATTACCCTGTCCCATACTTTTTGCACCCAGTGATTGATTTAAATGGATTGATGTAGGGCACATTTTACGCTCGCAAAATTTTAAAGACTGGGGTGCACAATTGACTCTTGAGTTTTGCCCACAAAATATACAGTCATTCCAAACTCTGTGAAGGGCTTTGAGATGTCCCAATGACATATAAATCGCTATATCAAATGCAAGGGTTATTATTATTTCTTTCTTATGTGATGTTTTCCTATACAGCGTCCGAGGCGGAGGTTGGAAATGGGATTGGTGTCAGATCTGAGGAGCTTGGAGCAAAGAGAGGTGCCCGGACGTTACCGCTGATGTACCACGTGATTGAGCGTTCACCAATGTCATCTGTACAGTCAGCAACTCCATCCCCCCAACCTGCTGCTCCTGTCATTGCTGCGCCTTCATCCCCCGAGGTTATGAACCCCAGCAAGCCCGGCCGCATGACAAACCAGCTCCAGTACATGCAGAAAGGGGTGGTGAAGACCCTGTGGAAACACCAGTTTGCCTGGCCCTTCCATCATCCTGTTGATGCTGTTAAACTCAACTTGCCAGTAAGCCCTCATTTCTTACTACATTACTGATACCTTCACACATCTGGGAATTGAATTGTATGATTGAAAGTTTTTGAATTGGATTTGGCTCTCCAAATCAGTTATTGGGACAAGATCTGGGTAATGATCAGGACACTGAGTTTAGTGCCCAGTCAGTCTTCATATCCATACTCAATTGTGTATGACGGGAAGCCCTATTTCTCATCAACAGATCAATCCAAACCTGCTACCATTTTTACTTCCTATCCCATTCCCATTCCGGGCAGCAACATGCCTGATCTGTTGAACGCTGGATTCAGGGCAGCTGTTGTGGAGTTATATTTACCTGGTGAACAGATTAAACCTGACCCTGATTTTGTTTTGAGAAACTATAGTTGGATCCATACCTGTAGCAGAGGATACACCCCCCCCCCCCACCCTACCCCCAAGTGTTGTAGTCAGCACAAGAGAAAACAATACAAGCCAAGAAAACGCACACGTCTGGAGCATTACGTAAACTGCAGCAGAGAATCCTGTTGCTTTGGTGTTGCAATGTCAGCTTTAATCCTCGGCCCATTGCTCTTAACCCCGGGTACTGTGTTCTGTCTTCTGTTTCTGATCAATTGCTTGCTCTTCGCTCTACTTTTGGTGGCCAAGCCATGTCCCTGTCTTCTGGACCTCTCAGTCAAACTGCTTTGTCTCACTCCCATCTGCTTTCATAAACTTGATTTAAAAAAAATATATTTCTTCAAGGTCAATATCTTCAAATCTCTCCGCTCAGTGTCACTAGATCTCGACAAGCAATTTTTTTTACACACATGTTATGTGAAAGGCAGATACTTTTCGACTTGTTGCTGGATCGTGGGGCCTCTTTCTTTGAGGAGTTCAGTTGTTTTCTGAAGCTTTTTGTGTTTGCAGGACTACCATAAAATCATCAAGCAGCCGATGGACATGGGAACCATCAGGAAAAGACTGAAGAACCACTATTACTGGAGTGCAAATGAATGCATGCAGGACTTCAACACCATGTTCACCAACTGCTACATCTACAACAAGGTACTGTCTCTGCATTTACACTGTCCCTTAGCATAGTGATTAGCACGCTCCCCTCGCAAGCGAGAGGACCAGGGTTCCATTCCCAAGTGGGCAAGTTTCCTTGCTCCACACGCCTCTGTTTACCAACAGTAAGTAGGAACCCAGTTGTTAATCGATTGGCGGATTGCTTTCAGGGAGTAATAATCCCTCAAAAAAAGGTTTTACAAATTGGTGATCACTCAATCCACTACAATTATAAGAGTTGAACAAAGATGTAGGCAGAGTTGTTGTGCCTCACTCTCCTGGTCTCTCCTCTCCTGCAGCCGGGTGATGACATTGTGCTGATGGCCCAGGCGCTGGAGAAGATTTTCCTGCAGAAAGTGGCTCAGATGCCTCAGGATGAAGTGGAACTAGTGCCATCGGCGCCGAAGGGCAAAGGGCGAAAGCCAGCAGGTGTGTAATAATAATAATCCTTGCTTTTCACAGCTTATCGACGTCCCAAAGTGCTTCACAGAATATACTGTAAAGTGAATTGACTGGATATTTGTGGGCGAATCGCGGCAGCCAATTGCGCACAGCGGTGTCCCACAAACAGGCTTTGATTGAAATGACCCATTTTATTATTGTGATTTACCACAACAGATGTGGTAAATGTTAGAGAACTCTGCTGCAGCTTTTGGACGCAATGGATGTTCCTTTGTTCTCGTCTCATTACTGTAATTTCCCTTTGTGACCATATATATATAGATATGAGTATGCAGTGCAGCCAAGTGCTTTGTTTCTCAGATGATAGGTAAAGATCTACCTCTAGATTTTCCAAACTTAGAGAATCATCATTCCCTCCCTGGTGACCACGAGGGAGGGAATTCTTCTTCACATCTTCCATTGGCGCTTGAGAGATGTTTCTGTGCAGGTAACATCTACCCCTTATGTGCAGAGGGACAAGGGCATAGGAAAAAAAATTCCTCACAATTCCTGGAGTGTTGACGGTCATTTTTCTTTGCAGCAATGCAGCAAGTAGCAGCCATATCTTCAGCGACACAGCCCGTAATGTTCCGGAGCTCCGTGCCCGATGCTCCACAGCCGACCATCATCACCTCCACGCCTGTGCCGACCATCACTCCCACCCATATCGCCTCGCCCCCTCCCAAGGCGTCAAATCTATTGATGCCAGTCGTCCCATCTCCGGCACAGCGCATCACCAAGGTAACCGTGGTGTTCTGAGGCCGGTGTTTGCTGTACTAGGTAGGTTAGGAGCTGCATTGAGTATGTAGAGAGTTGAAAAACTAAGTGAACAATCTTTTGTCTGTTGTTTTTGTGCTGTTGATGCCAACAAGAAGTACCCACAAACTGGTCTGTATGAGATAGTTGATGTTGAATGGGCTTCCTGGGTGTGTGGCCCAGGATATTTGGCATGAATTTGTTGCAGGGTGTTTTGTGTGTTATGGGTTGTGTATGTGTTTTTCAAAAAAGGGATAAATATCTGAGTGGATCAATATACGAGGGTGTGTGTGGGAGGGGTTGGCGGTGTGTGTTGGTCTCCTTGCTGCTCCTGTGGCCTGCTCCTGTGCTGTAAATGGTGTGGTTCTACACCTGACCCATTTCTCTCTGCTTTAGAAAAAAGGGGTGAAGCGGAAAGCTGACACAACGACACCAAGCACCTCGGCAATCACGGCTGCGGGCAGTGACGAGTCCCCTCCACCGTCGGAGTGCAGGTCAGCCAAGATCCTCTCGCGCAGAGAAAGCGGACGGCCAATAAAAGCGCCCAGGAAGGACCTGGAGGAAGTGGAGCCCCAGCATCTCTCGGGGAAGAAGAGTAAACTGAGCGAAAACCTGAGGCACTCTGATGTTATCCTGAAGGAGATGCTCAGCAAGAAACATGCAGCCTACGCCTGGCCGTTCTACAAGCCTGTGGATGCAGATGCCCTGGAACTTCACGACTATCATGAAATCATCAAACATCCCATGGACCTCAGCACCGTGAAAGTAAGTCTCTTTCTTCTCTGAGTCGCCTTTCTTCCCACATTGTTCTCTGTTTACCTGGCAGTAAGTGAGAACGTGGTTACTAGTCGATTGGCGGATCATTGTCCAGGGGTCATAATCGCTCCTAAAATACTCCATGACTACTTGTGGGACACTGCTGTAGGTAATTGGCTGCCGTATTTCACCCATAAAATATACGGTAAGTCCATTTTACAATATATTCTGTGAAGTGCTTTGAGGTGTCTCAACAACGTCATAAGTTGTTAAAGCTAAAATTGCATAAAATTGCATAAAGCTAAAATTGCATCTAACCACTGAGCTCCTGTGGCTTAGTGGTTAGAGCACTTGTCTTGCAAGCTGGGGAAACCAAGCTGGGGAGACCTGTGTTCGAATCCAGGCAGGTCAGGGCGAAACCTTGGGCAAGTTTCCTTACTCCACACGCCTAATAATAATCCCTCCAAAAAAAAAACAAAAACACAATAATAAAATTGGTCATTTCAATCCACGACTGTGTGTGGGACACTGCTGTGCGCAATTGGCTGCCGCGATTCGCCCACAAATATATACAGTCAATCACTTTACAGTATATTCTGTGAAGCGCTTTGGGACGTTGATAAGATGTGGAAAGCGCTATATCAAATGCAAGGATTATGATTATTATTATTATTATTATAGCTTGCCGTTGATAGTACTGGTTGACACTGTACCTGTTAGGCTTGCAGGGTTAACAGGAGCTGTGTGGGAGGATTCTACCAATGCTCTAGATAGATTGGGTGTGGGATGTTGCTGTGTGGAAATTAGCTGTGTGTCAAAACTCCTATAAAATGCCCAGGCAGTACACTGAACAGTAATTTGAAGGGTTTTGAGATGTTTCAATGTGTTCATATTTCTGGAGTTTCCATGTGAAGGTGGGATGCACGGAACTCTCAGTTTGTGTTAAGGGAATATCAAAATCAAGGTGTATTATTTTGTGTGATGTGGATCAGCGCAATGGGACATCTTCCCAATGTGAAAGACGCTATGCAAATGTAATTTTATTGTTGGGAGAGATTGGGTGGGTGAAGTGGAGAATTAACCATCAGTGGAGGAAGGAAGCAACTATTTGTCACCCAGGTGTGCGTGTGTGTGTGTGCAGTATTTTATTTGTGCAGATCCCTGTGTTGAAGGTAAATACAGAGGAAGAAGTTAAACTGTTGAATCGTTCAGAAATTGCATTTTCTTAAAACTTACTGCAATTCTGAATTATGACCTCCAGCCCTGGCTCGGCATCTTGTTCCCCCACTGTCCAGTGCTCTGGGACGTTTTGTTGTGGTACCGGTGGTGTGATTCTTCTCCAAGCTTTGCCGAGTCTTTATCTTGCCGTGTGTCTGTTGCAGAAAAAGATGGATGACCGGGAATACCCGGACGCACAGGGCTTCGCTGCCGATATCCGCTTAATGTTTTCCAACTGCTACAAGTACAACCCTCCTGATCACGAGGTGGTGGCCATGGCCAGGAAGCTTCAGGTACTCGCTGCTCATTACCAGACTCCTTCTCCAGGGGAACCCCATACCAATTCACTGTCGTATTTGCCTACAGAATGCTGTCTCGACATTTTACAGTAGTAAAAAAAAATATTTGGTCACTGTTTGTGGGACACTGAGGTGCACAATTGGCTGCCGCGTTTTGCCCTGAAAGTACACAGTCTATCCACTTTGCAGTGTATTCTGTGAAGCACTTTTGAGTTACGATAAGGCGCTATATCAAATGCAAGGATTATTATTATTATTTCCGTGAAATGTTTTGACACGTCCTCCTGACGTGAAAGGCGCAATATAAAATGTAAGTATTATTATCATTATTTACTGCTCAAATCAGCTACAGCACCTGGCATTTTTATCTCTGAGATATGGAGGTGAAAATCAGCAACATTTTTGCTCCTGATCAATGTGGGGTGAGGACAGGATTGGGCTGTGATATCCTGGAGATCGAATAGTCAGCCGTTACTCAGCGTCTGGATTCGCACATGAAGAATAGTCACCCGGTCGCGGGAGAGGCCTGTGGAACCATCCCTGCTATTAAACTGGGTTCAACACTTCACACAACACTACCCAGAATTCAGCCCAAAATTGATGACTGAGGCTAGGAAATCTAAAGGGAGCTTTACTCCGTTTTCTAATTCATACATGGCCTATCACCTCCCTACCTCTCTGACCTGCTTACTCCCCTCCCCTGCTCGGCTGGAACCGGCCTCCTGCCTATGCCTCATCCCTTCCCCTCCACCACACCTCAAAACTTTGGAATGCTCTCCCTCAATCCCTCCGCTTTGCTCCCTCCTTCCCCATGTTCAGATCATATCTGAAGACCTTTCTCTTCGATCCTGGTTATGGTCACCTCCCTCCCTCAGCTTGGTGTCGGGCTCTGTCATTGTTAAGCACTCCAAGACGCTACCCTGCGTGAAGGACGCTATATAAATGCATGTTGTTAATGTTGTGCTGTGGCTGACTGGTTCATTTTGACTCAGTAAACGCAGCTAAACAAGCCTTATCCAAGCCAGGAATTCCCATGGTGCAAACCATTTCCAATTTACTCCCATTAGGTAGCTGTGCAATGGATCGGATCTCATTCTATTGCTTGGAATTGAATAGAGTTGTAACAGATGGCGAGTGTTGTGTCTGCTCACGATGATGCGAGGGGTAGGAGGCACCTTAGCACTGAGATCTCCTGCACAGTCACCTGCCGACGCAAGGTGCGGGAGGCACAGAGTGCAGGTGCGTGCTTGTTTTGACCCCCCTCCACCTCAACCCCACCCCATATACCCACAGATGCATTCCTGAAAATGTATTGGTTACATCTCTGTGCCTGTCTGTGGCAGTTCGCAATGTGTAAAATGACCCCCCACACTGCTGCAATGTTAATGGCTCTTACTATTTATTTATGAAAATAGGCTTCAGATTTGAAGAGGTTTCAGTACATTCAGAAGCTGCAACGTTCCAGGGCCTTGCCGTTGATGAGACAGAATTGAGTGCAATATTGTGAGGGGATGTGCAAATGCCCCGAAGTTGAAAGGCATTTTAAGGCACAATTGGCAATGGTTTGAACAGGATTTTGAAATCTTTGCCATTGCTTCAAATATGTCACAATTGCCGCAAAGGCAGCAGTCTGCTATTGTAGCAGGGGAAGAGGCAAGAGAGTACAGTACGTTGCAACTCTGGAGAGAGGTGTGAACATGTGTTGTAACGACTATTATGCGTGAGTGATGTTGTGATGTTGTGGACGAAACAATGTCACAATAGAAAGGTATATATTTGGAACAAGGAAACAAAGACCTATGGAATAATTTCATCAATACTGTACTGTGTAGTACATGTGGACCCCACTTAACGAAGGGATTAGGGACTTTTAAAACCCTTTGGTGAGCGAAAATTTCATTAAGCGAGAGTTTAATTATATTACTGTATTTAGCCGCAGCCAAAACGCAGCCCCGACCCGAGCCTCCCTGCTAAAGTCAGTTTAGTTCCTAGCGGTTCCTAGCGCTAACATTTTCGGTGTACAGGTTCAGCATCCAAAATCCGGAGTTCCGGAATGTGGAATGTGACAAAAATTGCAAGAATAAAATTGCCAATGCTATTTGCTCCAGGCCAGGTCTTCACAGTCACCGCACTGAAATATCACAACCTGGGCCCAGGCATTTCTGGACACGTGCTGCGCTTCTGGTGTTCCAATTTGACCAGAAATACCCAAACCTCGGCTCGGCTACGGGCCCGACTTCAGGACGCTCAACCTGAACTAGCGAAGGCCAAAGGTAGATATAACTGCTATTGAAGGCTACACAACTTTAAATACAACAATAAAATATTAAAATGTTAGTAAATACAACAATAAACAATAAAATACAGATAGTCCTCGACTTATTATTATTGAAGCCACAAAGCATCCTGCCGCTTAAGCTCCTCCTATATGAGAGGGGCTGCACTGGACTGCTTAACTGAGGCACGCTGAAGATTGAGCATGTGTTGCTGGGGCAACCGGGAGAGATGCTACCCATGAGAAGCTGCGAATGAGAAGCCCGCGAGATTTAAAGAGTGTGTAAACATTCGTTATAGCGAAAGCAGCCTTTGTTAAGCAGATAAGTGGTACAAATAGAAACCCTTGTTATAGTGAACTTTCGTTAACCGGGCGTTTGATAAGCGGGGTCTACCTGTATTATGATCATTATGTAAAATGTTCATTGATGGAGGAGAAATGATCAAGATTGTAATCAGAATGTAAAAGATAATAAAATACACAAGTTCCTGAAACCGGCGGAGACTAACACTACAAACAACGCTACAGATGATAAGTTTGTGTAAGAAATGTCCCAAACACATAAGACATTTAGAGAGAAATAGAGCACCAACAACAACAAAATTACACTTGTATCATGCCTTTCACGTCATGAGGGCGTCCCAAGGCACTGGAAATTAATGAATTAGATCAAAGAAGAAACTAGAAGAATATAAATAAGGAATATAAAATACCAAGGATATACAGGCCTAGATGGCAACCATATATAAAGTATACCTGTGAGAAATGTGGGTTACTGCATCCTTTATGGAGTTGTACAGCGAAGGAAAGGAGTGGTATGTGTATATAATAGACAATTTAGCAGTAGACAACAAGAACCTGTAAGGAGCTATGCAAAAGGAACACGAGACAAAAGGCTGCCAGGGTGGAAAAATTATAGAAGGACAAGCAAGCAGCAAAGAATAGATCAAGTGCAATCAAGGCAACGTGGAATATTGAATAGTTCTGAGCTGGAATCCTCTATAAGTGGTGAAGAATTTGAATCACTTGAATCAAATCATAGTCCTCAGACAGACAGAGAGGGAGGAGAGAAGTCCTCAGACAGACAGAGAGGGAGGAGAGCGGAAGAAGAAGTCTTAGGTTTTTGAGGTCAGAGTGTGAAGATTTAATAAAACTGAACAGAACTGGATCTATTCAGGTAAAGAACGTATGATCAAAGTTTGATAAATGGGAGAAAAAGATCAAATAAAGAACCAGAAGAGCAATGAATCTTGAAATAAAAAGAGATAATCGGAATGATTGATTAATGAAGAGGAAATAATATAAAAGAATGCCATGGGAAATCTGTCAATCAACACCGGAGGAACAAAAAGCAGAGGAAGATTGTGGGTTGGCAGAAACATCACAACCTACCGGTCAGGAAGAGCACTAAAACAATCTTAAAACGTTGATTGAACTGGACTGAAGCATCGAAGAAAGAGGAATCAAAAAGAGTAAAACTAAAAATACTGTATATAAATGTTCGGTAACTCTTTCAGAGTAAATACAACAACAACAAAATTATATTTGCCTTTCATGTCGGGAGGATAATAGACAATTAATGAACCGGGAACCAATGGAAGAAGAGAGGGAAGTATGAACAGGGACTCTGGGAGAACAATTGGTGTGGATTAATGGTTGGAGTATTGGATTGTTGGGAGTAGAGAATAAAGGAATGATTTATTACACCAGGTTTGTGGATTGAGAATCATTGAACAGCTCAGTGATACTGGTAATGAGAAAATTGTGTTGTAATCTGAATGTATTTCAGTTGCAAAGCTGCGTTCCCTGGTTACTGACTGTTGCTGTGTTCTGTTTCACACGTAGGATGTCTTTGAGATGAAGTTTGCTAAGATACCCGATGATCTGGTGGAGGTGACCACTCCTCCTCCACCACCACCTCCCGTCATCCCAAAAAAACCCTCCTCCTCGAGCAACACCAGTAGGGAAAGTTCATCCAATTCCAACAGCTCTGACTCGGAAGAAGAGCGAGCGAATAGGCTGGCGGAATTGCAGGAGCAGGTGGGTCGCGGAAACCCCTCGATTCCAAGGAGAATGGTAGATATCATCAAACTCTCTTATTTAAAATGTGTATTGTTTTGTACCTGTTCTGTCCGTATGTAACAGCAGCGCCTCCCCCTGGTCGCCCCAGCCTGTGGCCAAAGTGCCCTGCCCAATACTGTCAGAGGCAGCAGTGCATACACCAAGTCCACACTGAGACCTGGTCTCAGTCTCGGGACAATTGTATTTGCATAAAGAAGAATTTTAAGATTGCACAAAAGTTTGGAAAATTCTTAAATGAAGTCTTAATTTTATATCCTGCTTCTACAATCCCTGTTCTGCTGTGCCTGAGTGGCCTGTTAGGAAAGCCGAGTTGAGGGATTGTGCGCCGAAAGAAACACAGCAGTTATTTGGTTTTCAGCATCTTTACAGAGAGAGGTCAAACCAGCAGTGTTTGGTGTGAGTCTGATGTGAAGATTGAGGCAACCCTTCATCGACAGTTCTGGTCACTCCATGTGAATCACAGACAGAGCCAGTTAGCGCTGGTCAAGACCCTCCTGTTGCTTAACTAATGCTTTTGTAATATCTCTTTCTGTAACTACTGTCCACAACAGGAGAAAGATGTGGCAGATGTCCAACCCAATATATTTCCAATATAGTTACTGTACTAGTGTGTAATCATATCCAGCTCTTGGTTGGCGAATGTTACTAAAAAACAAGTAGGAATGAAAGTTCCCGCCCCCAGTCCCAACTGTTAGATTTTCTTGTGTAAATAAATTATAATAATAATTTGAAACAAACACCAATGGAGGGGCTCAGGGGACAGTGGGGTGAGAATTTGGGGTGGGAGATTTAAACAATGCTGGGACTGAGGGCTCCTCCAGGGAGTCTGTACGGATTGAGGTGAAAGGTCCAAGGGATACTAATTGAAGCAATAGCTCTGGGGATAGTGTGCAGACAGGGGCAATACACAATGTCTGAACTGGAGCTGAGGGTCAAGGGATTGAAGGGTTTGGGGGCACCGATGGATCCATGCCCAAAATAGCTGAGGGGTGTGGGGGAGCAGGGTGATATTGGGAGGAGAGGAGAGGTGAAATCCAACCCAAAGAATGTTGAAGTTGATGTCTGTCGTCAGCTAAAGGCCGTCCATGAACAGTTGGCGGCCCTATCGCAGGCGCCCGTCAGCAAACCCAAGAGGAAGAAGGAGAAAGAGAAGAAGGAGAAGAAAAAGAAGGAGAAAGAGAAACAAAAGGTCAAAGGGGAAGAGGAGAAGGTGAAGCCTTCCTCGGCCGGGCTCAAATCTGCCCAATTAAAGCGGCAAAATAGCAAGAAATCCAACAGCAGCAGCAGCGGTCCCAGGTACAGTCTACGCAGCGCTGAGCGCAGTCTGCCAGATGGATTGAATAATAATGATCCTTGCATTTGATGTACTCGAAGCATTTCACAGCAATCACTGTAAAATAACAACAACTTGCATTTATGTGGCGCCTCTCACTTAGGGTAGCATCCCAGAGAGCTTGAAATGTAGTGACTCTGCACTTTGCACTAGGCAAACGCGGCCACTAAATGTGCTGACAACCCCAACAACAAGAAGTTGCATTTATACAGTGCCCCTAATACAGGATAGCTTCGCAGAGGGCTTATAACAAAACAACAACAGAATTACACTTGTACAGCGCCTTTCACTCCGGAGGACATCCCAAGGTACTGAAAACAGCAGTTATTTTTTTTTAAAGCCACAAAGTGAATGAGCAATTTTATCTGGGGAATAAATTCCTTTTTATAAATTAAAATAAATTATCTTTTCGAGTAGTTGCCGTTGACGTATCGACCTGAACAGGCAGACCGTACCCAGGTTTATTGCAGCAGATATCCCCCACTCCCCCCCCCCAGTAATTTCAGGCTAGATTGTGCAAGTTCCAAGTGGTACTGAGGTAGTGGAGAGCTGAATGGTGCCAGGCGGTGGTGAGAGGAGGTGGACTGAACTGTTTCTCTTTGTGTTCAGGTCGCTGAAGAAAGGCAAGGCGCCCGCAGCAGTGCCGGTCTATGAGTCGGGGGAGGAGGAAGAGGAGGAAGAGGAAGAGGAGGATGCTCTGCCGATGTCCTACGATGAGAAGCGGCAGCTGAGCCTGGACATAAACAAGCTGCCGGGTGAGAAGCTGGGCCGCGTGGTGCACATCATTCAGTCCCGCGAACCCTCGCTCCGAGACTCCAACCCTGACGAGATTGAGATAGACTTTGAGACCCTGAAGCCGAGCACCCTGAGAGAGCTTGAGCGATACGTCAAGTCCTGCCTGCAGAAGAAGCAGCGCAAGTCGTACTGTGAGTCTCTGCTCCTGATGTATTTTTCCTCCTCTCTCCCCCCCCTCTCTCTCTCTCTCTCTCTCTCCCTTCTCTCACTCACTCTTTTTCTTGTGATTAAATAGCAAGCTGGTTTGGGACGAGCCAAGCTAACCCCAGTGATTTAACGCTCCTCTCTCTGATTCAGCTGCACCGTCGAAGAAAAGTGTGGGAAAAACGAAGGAGGAGATGACACTGGAGAAGAAGAAAGAGCTGGAGAAGAGACTGCAGGATATGAGTGGGCAACTTAACCACAGCAAGAAACCCAGCAAGAAAGGTAATAACTAGAGGCAAGGCTGATCCTCAAGACAGATTTACAGGGTGAGCAGACGGGCTGGATCAGGCTGCAATACTGCTCTGCCCTGCGTTACTGATCTCGGTTGAGGCCAGGAAAGGTTTCATTAGCCTTTGGGTTAGAGAGGAGGGTAAAACTGATCACTTTACCAGGGAATTTCTCCCTGCCAAAGTTACGAGAGTGGATGTCGACAGGTTGCACATGTGTACTGCAGTGTCTTTCACTTATAACGGATATCTTGATGTCTTTCACAGAGACAATGCATCACCAGGCAGGGTAGAAAAGAGGGAGACATCTGAGAGTGTTGCCAAAGGCATAGACAGAGATTTTTTAAGAGGGTTTTGAAGATAGCTGGACAACCTTTCTACCACTGGCTCGGTCCTGGGATCCGCTATTGTGAAGCGCTCTTGAGACGCCGTCTGGCGTGGAGGGCGCTATATAAATCGAAGTTGTTGTTGAGAAAGCTTAAGGTAAAGAGAAGTGTCCAGAGACAGAGAGAGAGAGAGAGCGATGGCATAGTTGAGCTTGGCTAAAATGATCATCGTACACCCACTGTCAAAAACTCCATGCGCACACACGTACACGCACACACTTGCTTGAAGTACTAGTGTATCCTAGTAGGGGCCCGCTCTCTCCCATTGGGTGGGGGGGGGGGGGGAGTGTGGGAATTGTAGAATCAGTTATTGTTGAGAGGTTACTGATGTCTATCTGGGCGTAATTCATTGTCTGATGTGTTCTCTTTTACTCCCTCCCCATCTACCAGCGGAAAAGACAGACGCCGGACCTTCACGACTGAGTGCTTCCAGCAGCTCCTCCTCGGATTCAGGCAGCAGCACCTCCAGTGAGTCCAGCACGTCCGACACCAGCGACTCCGAATAGGTGCAGAACAGCCCTGTACACATGTACTGCGAGGTGGTGAGCTCCCGGTCTGCACGGCCTATAGCTTGCTCCCAGGATCTTACAGCCTAACCACGGACCAAACCGGAGACCCAGGCCGGCTGCACGTCCCCTGATTGATCACCTGTCACACGACCCACGTGCGCTTGTGTGTAAATACCTAATTTATTGACATCCCGGGTAATGAGGAGCACGGGGCGTTCTGACGTGGACGGCAGCTATCAGAGCAGCCATCTCCTGCACAGTGCGTAGTGGCACTCACGGGACCACACCGGTCTCTGCGGCTCCCTATTTATTACTTAGGAACATTGTACTTTACGATGGGTCATTAGGAGAGAGGGGGGGGGGGGGGGGGGGAAAGGGCGTGAGGGGAGGGGGGGGAGGGGCAAAGGGAGGGGGAGGGGGGCAAGGGAGGGGCAGGGTGCAAAAGGGAGGGGTGGGGGGGGATTGGCGCAAAATAAAGCAAGGAAGGCGCTAAGAGGGCAGTTGGGAACAATGCCGGAAGGGGTTAGGGATGACTGGGGTATGGGATGAGGCAGGCAAGGGTTTGGGGTGACGGGAAGGAAAATTATGAGGTAATGGGTTTGGGTTTTTAGGGATTGGGGGGGGGGGGTTTGTGGGTGACCCGGGGGGGGGGGGGGGGGGAAGGGGGTGCGGGGAGGGAAAAAGCAGAAAAAGGGGGGATAAGAAATTAGAAGCGGTGAGGATAGTGAATAGTTTCCTCACTACCTCCACTGGTCCCAAGGTGAAATCAGAGGCACAGAACAAGATATTTTTTACACGGACACCGGCTAAAGCAGGTGCCAATTTTGTCTGGTCCAAGGTATTCCCTTCCTGATCAATTTCTTAGTTGCTTTTAGCTATAAGAAAGTAATTTTTTTATATTTTTAATTTTTTTTTAAAAACAGAACAAAAAAGCAGTCAGTTCGTCACCGCATTAGCTGTGCTGTTCAGGCTCTGTGGCAGCCGAGAGCTAAAGGCCAGTCACTGAGCCAGTGTTGGACACGGCACTGACTGACGGTGCTGTCTGCTGGAGTGCTCCAGCTTTCTTTTATGCATGCAGGTTTACAGTAAATCTGAATATTTTTAATGCTGTTTACAATTATCTTAATTTTTAACTGTTAATAGAAAATCTTAGCCATGAGTGGAAGTAGTGATTGCTTATTATACAAAGCAGTGCACCAGTTGGACTGGCAGCCCTGGAACTTCTCATGAGTATCTCGATCTTTTCCTGTTCTTTTTGGTGTAGACATTCTGACGAGAGAATGATGTGCCGGCATTGTGTGGCCTGCCTTGTGGGGCGCACAGGTTTTCATAATAAACTTCAAGCGTACGCTTTACATATACACGCCTCCCGACATGCAGTATTTCCCACGCGTTTTTTTGCGCTCTAGTCGGTCGGGCGTCTCCTATCAAGAAGCTGAAAGGCGCAGCACTGAATGCTACATGTTTCAGCCACAATTCAATTATTTCACTTTGCAGTATATTTCTGTGAAGTGCTGTGAGACGTCTCAACGACGTGATAAGGTGCTATAACAAACGCAAGTGTTATTATGATTATATCAAAGGTTCAAATCCACTGATCAGAACCTTTCAGGAGCCACATGGCACCCAATGTCGCTTGCACATGGGCTGAGATCAGGGAGGAAAGACAGCTGGAGTGCACTTATTAGATTACCTCACCACCACTCTCTAAATCCTTGGCTCTTGCCAATCTGTGGCTCTGCAGTCTGTCAGCGCACTTCAGAACGTGTTTCTCTGAGTTCACAGCAAAGGGTTTCCCCAGAGGCTTCAACCATTCAGCCACCACTGAGCAATTCGATTCTCTTTAAAACTGCACTGCACACCACTTTGTTTCACTTATTGCACCCGGGCAGTGGGGGGAAGCGACCCTAGCCATGGTCGAAGAAGAAGGTCCGAAGACGTGAACTGAATGTTAATAATAATAATATTGCATTTGATATACTATAGTGTCTTATAGACACCTCAAAACGCTTCACTGAATATACTGCAAGGTGAATTGACTATATATGTGGGTGAAACAGAAGATGGGAAGGAGGCGATCGAAGGAGAGTATTCTAGAGTCTTGGGGCGTAATAGCTGTTTCATTATTGAATACCTGGGAGTAAACGAATACTTGCTACTGACTATTTTGAGCCTTGGCTGCAGAAAGGCTGTTTTCTTTAAGGAAAATGACTATTTGTATTTCTGTTTTTAAATTCCTATCACACATTCACTGTTGGGAGGAAAAATGACACTGTTCTTCACAACCTTTCCTTTGATGAATATTTGAATAGAGATGGAGCAGTACTGAACATGGATCACTTAGCTCTCCACCTCAACAGGACGTGTCAGGAGACATGTTTCATACATTTTGCAGTGAATATCAATGCGGAATTATGCAAGTGAGCAGTCTCAGTCATAAATATATATTTATAGTATAGGCAAATATACACAGCTCATCAAATGGAAAATAAATTAAAAAAATACATTTCAAACTTTGTCGCTGTTCTGATACAAAATGCGAGTAGACTCCCATTTACCAAATGCTGACGGCTTCTTATTCTGCAAGAGGATTTACAGCTTTCTTCGGCCAGCTTTAGAGTGACCTTGTTTACCTTGACGGCAGTTGGTCAGAGAAGCCAGATAAATGGGATAAAGTGTGTCATGTCAACTTGACTCAATGTCAGCCTGGCTCAGCTGGTCTTGCCTCTGGATCACAACATTGCCAGTTCAAAACCCATTGATTATCGGGGGGGGGGGGGGGGGATATGGAGCTCAGTCCAGGCTGTGGTTCCTGTGCAGTGCTGGGCGGGCGGGGGGGGGGGAGCCCCTGTGTCGGAGGTGTCGTGCTCCGGTTTGAGACTTGAAACCGAGGTCCCCAATTTGTGGCATTTTCAGGGGAACCTCAAAAGGATCCTTTGACGTAATTGGGGGGGGGGAGGTGGGGGGGAATGGATGAGTTGCTCCCGAGGTCCTGGAGACACAATCCCCTCCGGGTGAACAAACTGCTTTGTTCCCAAACTGTCGGGGGGGGGGGGGGGGGGCGAATCGTCCTCAACATTGCCCTACACACCCACACGCCCCGCTAAACCCAACAGCCATTCCCAGCCAAGCCACTCCACTCCAGACAGTCTCACAGTCACCAGACACCGGGTCAGGTGCAGGGAGGGAGTGATCATTAATAATTAACAGTAATTCATTATTATTGAATAGAGTGAGGAGGAGGAGGAGCCTCCGGGGGCCTCACATCAGGGCGCAGACCCTGGAGCGGCCCGTGTCTGGACCTGGGTCGGTGTCCGGGTCCTCGGCCTCCCGCAGACGGGCTCTGTCCCGCACCAGCACGGGCTGGTTGCCGAAGCGCTGGTACCACATGCTCTGACTCCTGCCCAGGTAACTGTCCGGCCCCGGGCCGGGCCCCGGGCCCAACACCCGCCTCTCCAGCTGCTGCTGTTGCTGCTGCCAAATCAACAGCGACGTGTCTCGGTACCGCAGCCGCCCGAAGCCCTCAGACAAAGCCCTCTCCGCCAGCGGCTGCGTCCCAACCGCTCCGGCGTTCATTCCTCGCTCAACGGCTGGCCCAGGCCGACCGCCGCCATAGCAACGCCTGTCAATCCTCGTTCCCTCTTCGCCGCCGCCATGGCAACGCCTGTCAATCTCCGCCGCCATGGCAACGCCTGTCAATCCTCGTTCCCCCTCCCCGCCTTCGCCGCCGCCATGGCAACGCCTGTCAATCACCGCCTCCGCCGCCATGGCAACGCCTGTCAATCATCGTTTCCTCCCCGCCTCCGCCGTCATGGCAACGCCTGTCAATCACCGCCTCCGACCGCCGCCATGGTAACGCCTGTCAATCATCGTATCGTCTCTCCCCCCCCCTCCCCCCCGCTACCGTCATGTCAACGCTGCACTAAACCCCGCCTCCCGGAGCCAGGCCAGTTACCGCCCACACCCGTGCAGCGAGCTCAGGCCGCCAGAGGGCGCCCCCGCACACAGCTAACCTCAGTCTGCAGATACTGTACTGAACTGTGATTCAGGGTCTCCCTGGAGGTGAAACTGACCCTCTCTTGGTCCAGTTCCTGAGCTGGGTGGGTCCCCAGGGCAATGCTGAGGGCAGCACTGCCAACCTAGGTCATCCACAAGGGGCAGATCAGTCACTGCGGACAGGCAGCAAATCCTCCCAATCAACTCCTGTCAACCTTGCCAACCGATAGCTACGGTGGTCCAGGCAGGACAAGCAGCGGGAAAGGGATCAGATGGTGTTTTCAATGGCAAGCTGTGCGGTGTTTGCCGGTTAGACTCCCAGCAGTTATCACAACACACACTCCGGGCTCCCCCAGGCCTTGGCCTCGTGCCGATCTGCGCCAAATACTTTCTGGAATCGGGTAAACAGAATCGCTGGCAGAACCGGGAGAGAGTGCGCATTTCATTCCGACTATCTATCTCTGGAATTTCCGTGTGTAGGTGGGAATCATGGCGTTCTCGGTTTAGTTCAGACACTCTTACGCACGGTGATGGGTAAGACACCCGGCTGTCCAGGAAAAAATAACTGACCCGGCCGATATTATTTTTTAAATGCTATCATTGGATGCAGTCCCATTTGAGGGGCACCTCAAATCACTCCACAAGGTTTATGTAAAGTGCAGTGACTGTGTTTTCTAGGTGAGCCCGGCTGCCAAACTTTACACAGCAAACAACCATCGAGTGAGTTACCAATGTTATCTTGGGGACTCCCTTCCTTCTTCTTTTCCAATCCTGCAATGGGATGTTTGACACCCGACAGAAAGACAGGACAAAATACAAAATGCTGTACTACAGATGCTGGAAATCTGAAACAAAAACCGAGAGAGCTGGGAAAACTCAGCGGGGTCAGGCAGCATCTATGGAGAAAGAAAAGTGAGTCAACGGGTCGGGTCCACGATCCTTCGTCGGAATGTCAGAAGGACAGGACCTTCGATTAACTTCTTATCCTGCAGGATGTTGCCTCCATCAATGGCCACAGGCGGCAGGGACAGGCTGGAGGGGCTGAATGGCCTCCACCTTTCTGTTTTCTAAAACGCTGCAGCGACTGACACGAACTGTGCAGATAGGGTGATATTAATAATAATTATAATGATGATGATGATGATGTTGTAGGAGCAGTGATGGCTCAGTCGCACTCGCACAGCAGGTATTTGGGGAATGCGTGCGCGCACTGCCATACGTATGTACGTGTGTGGGGGGGGGTGGGGGGTGAGGGTGGGAAAGGAGGCCGTGCACGACTGTGTGTGAGTCAGTCAGTGTGTGTGTGTGTGTGTGAGAGAGAGAGTCGGTCAGTGTGTGTGTGAGAGAGTCAGTCAGACTCTGTGTGTGTGTGTGTGTGTGTGTGAGTGTAAGGGAATAGTGACGGGGTTTGCTACAAAGTTGCCGAGCGGCGGGAGCGGCATTCTTCCCGCGGGGACAGTGGATACATTGTAGCCGCCGCCGCGACTGGTTACATTGTAACGGTTTGTCTGGCAACATTGTAGCGGTCTCTCCTCCCCCCCCCCCCGGGGCTACTCTGCAGCGGGTCGCGGGTCATACACTCTCCGCCGGGGCTCTCACCCACCGCGACCTGATCGCCTCTCAAAAGGGGGGGGGGGGGCGTCTATGTTCCGGACACGGGCTCCCCCCCCGGCACCCACCCACCCTACCCCACCTCTCCACCCCGCCAGACCGTTACCGGAGCCCGTATCCCGCCCCTGCCCAGGCCGGAGCGGAGTCTCCCGGCCCCCGCCAGGATGCAGGAATGGAGGCAGTGCGGCCGCTGGCTCATCGACTGCCAAGTGTTGCCCCTCAACCACAGGGTGGTCTGGCCCACAGCTCAGGTCTTTGACCTGGCCCAGGCTCTCCGGGACGGCGTGCTGCTGTGTCAGCTCCTCCACAACCTGTCCCCCGGCTCCATCCTCCTCAAGGAGGTCAACTTCAGGCCCCAGATGTCGCAGGTAAGGTGATGCGGGGTATGACTGGGGAAGGGGATCCCTCACTCACACCTATGGGGGGGGGGAGTGAGTAGAGGGCACACACACACAAACCATGGGGGGGAGGGGGAGTAGAGGGCACACACACACAAACCATGGGGGGGGGGGGAGTAGAGGGCACACACACACAAACCATGGGGGGGGGGGAGTAGAGGGCACACACACACACACCTTTTTATTAGGTGGGGAGGAGTGAGAATGGGGGAGGGGGGGGTTTTCATCTCACACACTCTCTCACGCTCCTCTGCTTTGTGCCCAGATCTTTTTATAAAGAGGTAGAAATTACGCAGACACCCCCCCCCCACACACACACACACACACACACCCCTAACCGAGAGGTGGGTGGAGGGGGAGGGGTGCGTGTGTCTCATTGTCATCCCTGCCTATCCTTCCCACCCCGCAGCTTCCTAATCCACCCAAACGACAGCCCCCCCCCCCCCCCTCCCCTTCTTGGATTTGGTGAAAGGCTTGGAATTGGGCAGTGGGGGGGGGGGGGGAGATATGTGTGTGCCTTGCCTGCTGGGTTTTTTATTGCGTTTCTGGGCGATGCAATGATTAATATTGTGTTGCTGTATTTGGTTTCTCTTGTGCCTTCATCGTCTGTTGATTCTATTTTACACACACACAGCATTGAGGACAATCCTAACTTGGGAACGATATGTTTTGTGATTCTGAGGGAAAGAGAGATGGGTGAGGGAGGGGAAGAGGAGAGATGTGATTTCTGGGGAGTGTATGTGTGTGTGTGGAGGGAGCGGGAGAGAGAGACACAGAGAGAGTGTGGGGGGGGAGGGGAGATCTAGTCTGAGGCTGGTCTGGTGTTCTTTGAAAAATCTATTATACAAGTATAATATTCTTTCAATAATGACTGTCCTTTTCATGGCGAAAAGAATCTTTCAAATAGAGCAGCGTTGGCCAACCTTTTGTCTGATTGCCATCGGTCCCCAAGAGGAAGAGTAAAAAAATCTTCTCGGCTCAATCACCTCCACAGTCAATCAATCCCCTTTACAGGCCGCCCAACGCCGTGATAGTGAAGGGAGGCGCTGGGTGGAATGCGAGGATTATTGTGATGATGAGGATGACATGAGATCTTGAGTTACGACAATGTAATTCTTGTGGAATTCCCCCTCTCCCATTCTCCCCCCTCTCCTTCTCCCCCTCTCCCATTCTCCTCTCCCACTCTCTCCCTCCCTCTCCCCCTCTCCTTCTCCCCCTCTCCCACTCTCCCCCACTCTCCTTCTCCCCCTCTCCCATTCTCCTCTCCCACTCTCCCACTCTCCCCCTCATCTCCCACTCTCCTTCCCCCCCTCTCCTCTCTCCCCCTCCTACTAGCCACCCTCCCCAGATAAACTAGAGACCACACTAGTCTATTGAACACAGACTCATCTGCACTTGATACGAATATATGGGGGGGAGAGGGAGGGTTACATTATGCCCCCCCCCCCCCACTGCAGGCAATGGGTTGGTTGGTCACCATTGATTTAGCGGCTACAGGTTCTATTGAACCAGCGACTTGTAACATTTCCTCCCCACACACACACTCACACATCTCTGGGCTCCCCTGTGTCAGACAGCGTGGTCTCATCTCGTTACAAATGGAGCGTTTATCTGGTGCTTGTTTAAACGCTGGCTGTCACTGGCAAAGCCTGGCAGCAGAGAGGACAGCCTGCCGGTCAGACGCTGATCTCAGCCCTCCAGCCTCCTGTGAGGGATGAGAGTCAGTGATAAGGGCTGTATTGTGTGTGTATGTGTGTGTACACACACATTCTCTCTCACACCACACCCAGGCCCTTCCTCTCTCTCTCTCCACAAGGTATCTTGGGAGTGAGAGAAACAAGCTTTTATATCCTGGTAGGGGAGAGAGGGGGGGGACATCAGGAAATCCCGAATGAATAACCTCAGCCTCACTCATCCCAGCATCTCTCTCTCCCCCAATCATTGCTGGCCTGAGTGAAGGTTGCTGTGTAGATGTTGTTGTTGTTGTTGTTGGCTTGGGGTGCGCCAGTGGGAGTGAGGATCGATCACCTTGGCTCAGACACAGGAGGGGAGATGGATGCAGTCAGTCAATCAGTCACTCAGCGTCTCGCCCTCTCCTTCAGGTTTCGGGGCCAGAGCAGGCAAGGGTCAGAGATCAGGACGCACATGTGCAAGCAATGTTCTTAAACCATCTCCCCCCCCCCCCCCCCCACACACACATAACACACACACACACACACACGCCCTCCCGATCACAGGGCTCCCTGCCTGTAATGTGCCAGCTACGCTGTGCAAGTGTAATTTTGTTGTTGTACTTGTTGCTGTGTGGGATGGCCTGCGCTGCCTTCTCAGCCTCACCATTGAGCTGTTGCACTCAATGGCCTGGCCCACAGCCCCGGACACCCAGTTAGCCTCCCAGGCCCACCCATCACTCTCCGCTCCCCCAACCAGCGAGACGGGGGGAGCGGGGACAGCGACGTGAAGAGAGCCAGACTGGGGGGGTGGGGGGTGTGATCGCTATACGTAATGTATATGTAGTGACCAGGCTAGGGTTTCGATTCCACAGTTGGGAGTGAAACGATAGACAAGTTACTTTACTAGACGCACCCCTGTTTGCCCAGCAGTAAATAGGAACCCAGTTATTAGTCTATTGGCTGATAGCTTTCAGGGATGATCCCTCACTCAATCCACTGTTGTTTGTGAGACGCTGCTGTGCGCTCACTGTGCGCTGTGTTTCTCCATCTCGTTGAGACCTTTAGTTGGGTGTGAATGTCGCTGCGCACCTGACTGGGGGAGACGATCAACCCGTTCAGGTGTAACGTTAATGGTTGTGTGCGCGGCTATCGGTAAAAAGACGAGGGAGTCTCTGTCGACGACAATCCTCCAGATAATAACGACGATGAGAGATGCATGTGATCAATCAGACAAATTGGCCGTTCCCCTCGTGGCTGTGTGTCAGGCATTGCTGTCACGTTCGCCGACAGAATACACGGTCACTTGACATCAATTCCTTTCCCTTCGCGAAGCGCCGTGAGACCTGGCGGTGTCGCCAGCGGACGCGGGGTTTATTGCCGAGGAGGTTTCTCGGTGCATTCGCTCAGAGGGAATCAAATCGTCTCTTCTCCCCCAGTGAACTGAAGCGCAGCCCGGCTCAGTCACTCGAACCCTGTGGTGACTGACAGAGGAAGTTGTGGGTGAGGAGCTGGGATTCACAGACCGCGCTGACGAGGCAGTGACGAGAGAGTCGCCGCTCTGTCGGAGGTGCCTTCCTTCGCGTGAGAATTTGAACCTTGGTCAGGTCTGCCTGTTCCGGTAGACTTTAAAGCTTCCCCACTGCGACGGATATAATCCTACAATCCTTACGTTTGATACGGCGCTTTTCACATCTTCTAGACGTCTCAAAGCGCTTCACAGAATATACTGTAAAATTGATTGACTGTATATTTGCGGGCGAAATAGAAGGGGTTTTCTCTCTTCTCGGTGTCCTGGCTGATCATTCCCCGGATGAACTCGGTCGTGCTCTTTGCTGCTGTGCGCAAATTGGCTGCCTCGTTTGCCCACCAAAGCACACATCGCCTTCCAGCAATTCTAGTGAAATACTTAAGAGACACATCTGAGTGAATCCGATATCCAGATTCAACGGTTATTAATTGCCCACCAGGTCAGGTCCAAATCCTCGGAATCCTGTGGTTAGAGCACTTGCCGTACAAGCGTGAGACCTGTGTTCGAATCCAGGCAGGTCAGGGCGAAACCTTGGGCAAGTTTCCTTCCTCCACACACGTGCCTAATAATAATACTCCAAAAAAAACACAATAATAAAATTGGTCATTTCAATCCACGACTGTTTGTGGGGGACGCTGCTGTGCGCAATTGGCTGCCATGTTTTGCCTACAAATATACAGTCAATTCACTTTATATTCTGTGAAGCGCTTTGAGACGTCTAGAAGACGTGAAAAGCGCTATATCAAATGCAAGGATTATTATTATTGTCCAGCGCTTTGGGATGCCCTCCCGACGCTAGATAAATGTAAGTTGTTTTTGTTGTCTGCTCTGTGGTGTGTGTCTTGGAATCCTAGCTGTTTGGGGCCTGAGTTACCATGCAAATAGAAGTAGCTCTCTCTTTCACTCATTCACTCTCTCTCTCTCTCTCTGGGACTGTGCGGAAGGTCGTTTTACTGGAAAATTGTGACGTCACTCCTCAGAGGCAAGCTTCTACACAAGAAGAAGGATTGTTTGTCCCAAACTCAGATCACTGGGCTCAGTAACTGGATATTAACCCACTCAGCATCCCCAACACAGCTGGACTCACTCGCACAGCCTCTCACTGAGGGAAACCCACACTCCACAGCCCTCTCCTGCCCCCGTCCTGCGTTAATCCTGTGGGCCCTCCCTAGTCTCCATCAAGTCCCATCTCAAGACCCACCTCTTCAGCCGTGCCATCGCCCACCCCAGCCCTTCTTTCCATTCCCTCCCCCCTCCCTGTCCCCGAGCTCAGCTTGGGTCAAACTCTGACTGTCCAGCACCATGGGACATCCTCCCAACAAATGTAATTGTGTTGTTGTTGGGGGCGGTGGGGGGGGAAGAGAAGAGAGCAGACCCCAGGGAGAGGGTGGGTTGGAGATGGAGGGGCTGATTTGACCTACTTGCTCCCCATGCCACCACACGCCACCCCCCCCCTCCCCCCTCTCTGCATGGCTGGCCCCATTCTCCTGCTTGTTCCTCGTCCATCCCTCTCTCCCGGTTTCCTGGCCAACAATCACCCCAATAAGATTGGTCCCTCACTCTTCGGCTGTTGATGGGGTATTGCTGTGTGCAAACTGACTGCCGCGTTTCGCCCCCACACACTCGCATACAAAAAAAAACACACAGTCAGTCCACTTTACAGTATATCCTGTGAAGCGCTTTGAGAAGTCCCAATGACATAATAGAGCAAGATATTTAAAGCAAGGATATAGCGATCCCTCCCTGATCCCTGGCTCCAGACTGGCTGTGCTCACTGTCCCTGGCAGAGAGCCCTGACACAGCTTCCCAGGTGGGTATCACTCACTCAGTCGCTCAATCGGTCTCCCGCTCTTGACGCTGACTGGATTGCAGTCGCTTTATGAATGAAGGAGCTGGCATTGCCTAGCGTGCTGGGTGGGCTGTGTGCAGGCTGTTTGCTAGCGGTTACCTGAAGTGTGGCTGAGCAGCGAGAGCCCTGATCGATGCTGACGGGTGTCTGCTTGATTTAGTGCGAGCGAGAGAGCAGCAGAAACTCTGCCGATCGGGTCAAAAACCAGGCCAGCATATGGTGAGCCGCCTCCCTCCCTTGTCAGCCTGGCCCCGTCACCTGAGGTTGGGGTGGGGGAGAGGTGGGGGGCGCGGAGAGGGTGTGGGGTGGTGGGGGGAAGAGTGGGGGTGGTCACACGCTCGGGTCCTGATCCCTGACTGTTCAGCGCCTTGGGACGTCCTACCGACCTGAAAGAATATTTCCACACGTCATTTTGTTGTTGTTGTCGATGATGGTGAACCTCTACACCAGACCCTGACTGGGGTTAGACAGCGCCCGTGACAATGCGGTGTCTCGCACCAGGGTCCGTCGCTGTTAAGCGCTTCCGAGCGGCTGAGTGAAGGCCGCTTATATAAGTGCAAGTTATATAACGTTGGGTGGGAGGGTGGGGGGGGGGGGAGTTTGTGTGTCTGGTCATCCGTCAACAACAACCGATTGCGTTTATCCGCGTCGGGAGGACGTCCCACGGCGCTGGACCAAGTGATCAGCGATCTGCTTCCGTACGGAGATCGGATCAGAGCCCTGATCCAGAGCGATCGCTGCCCAGCCCCGCTCCACACTCCCACAGTGAGTGGCAGTCTGAGGTCGAGTCTTCTATTTTAAGTGGGAGCTGCCCCTGGGCTGCGGTGCAGTGAGCTGAGCTAGTGAGTTCTGACATGAAACACCAGCGCGGAGCTGCCTCGGGAACCACTGGAAACCAAAACAAGAGCGACGGGCGTTTAAACACGGCCTGATCTCTCGGGATCGCACCGATGTTGACATGGGCACCTGGGACTGATCTCACTGCTCACGTGGGGAGTGGCCTGGTGGGGTGGGGGGGGGGGGGGGGATGGGGAGGTAAGGGAGGGAGAGAGAGGAAAATGAAGAAGACTAATTTATTTGTTCCTTGTACTATTTGATCTCGCTTGCGAGGCCTCGTCACATTGCAGTCTAAAAAGCTGCTTCACGGAGTATTTTTTTTTGCTTCTGCTCTGCACAGTGACTGTGTCCTGTGTTTGCATGCATTCTGCAGAATATCATCTGTGAGTGACTGAGCCAGACCGCAACACAGTACGTGTGTGTGTGTGTGTGTGTGTGTGTGTGTGCATCCGTGCACGTGCGTGTGAGTGAGTGAGAGGCAGCACAGAATGTGTGTGTGTGTGTGTGAGGAGCCGAACTGCTGAATGCCTCGAGACTCCACAGAGATTTTGATTGCCCCGCTCGCACTCTGTGTCGTTACTCATGCTCGCGGGCAGTCGTGATTCCAGTGTTTGTTTTCTTCTTTGTATCATCACGATGAGAATCTGGGCCTTTGATCTGGCGTCTGGTAACGTCATTGTCTCAACAACAAGGAACGAAAGTGCCACGCGCGGAATTGCCGCCAAGGGGAGTCAGTGTCAGCCTCCGTGGAACGAGCGACCGATTTTATTTGGGGGATTTATTGGCCAGGACCGGACACTGGGAGACAGAAACTCCCTTCTCTTCCCCAACAGGGCCGTGGGATCGTTTTAACACTCACCTCAACTGTCACAGATGGGGGGGGGGAGGAAGGTGGGGTGGGGGGGGGAGAGAGATGGGGGGGGAGGAGGGAGGGAGGGTGGGGGGGGTCGCTTGGTTTAACGTCTGACTTGGAGGACGGCACCTCTGACAAGGTAGCTCTCTCTCTCTGCCCCCCCACCCCCATCACTGCACTGGAGAGTCAGCCTAGACTGAGAATGGGAGAGGGGGAGAAGGAGAGTGGGAGGAGGGCGGGGGGGGGGGGGGGGGGGGGGGAGGGGAGAGAGAGAGAGAGAGGGAGCGAGCGAGGTGGGTGGGTTGGGGGATCCTACCAGCTAGGCTGTGGGGTGTGTTAGCAGTGCTGAGATGCAGCGAGCCGAGGGATGGCAGCTGCCCCAAGTGTGATGTTCTGAAGCTCTCTGAAAGCTCTCTGTTGCTGGGAGCGGTGGAAGAAAGGTTCGCCTTGTTCCGAGAGTGGCTCCAGGGTTCATCCCGAGTGTGAATGCAAGGGAGGTGTGTGTCAGCCGCAGACACACAGAACGCGTAGGAATGTTTGAGGTCCAGCACAGCTCCGGACCTCCCAGCAGACACCACACTCCCCACCGCTCGGGGCTTTGGCTGGTCCTGGGGTGAAGCTACGTTCTGCGGGGCTTTCTTCTACCCCACCCCACCCCACCCTCCACCCAACATCACTGTGGCAAATGATAAGCAGCTGAGCTGGGCTTCCCACTGGGCTGGTGGTTTCTTCAACCCCACTCTAGGCTGTCACTGGGGGGAACAGAAGACATCCCAGTAGCTCCTGAGTTAGGGAGGTTGCCTTGGCAGGTGGGGGAGGCTCGTGTCCTCTCCCACCGTAAGCTCCGTGAGCCCATCATCCCGATCCTCACCCTGCTCCCCCACCTTCTCAGAGGGTCGAGTTTAAGAGTGTCCATGTCCTGACTTTCCTCACTTGCTCCTCCCTGACATTGTGACCTCCTCGAGCCCTACCGACATTCCCGCTCCCCTCACTCGGTGGGCACTTGTCTGCTCTACATCCCCCGCCATGTCCACCCCACCATTGGTGGTCAGGTTTTCAGGCTTTCCTCTTTCAGCGTGGCTTTGGTTATCCTCCCACCACCATCACCACCTTTGCCTCCCCAATTAACACCAGCCCACAGCTAGGGTAGAAACTCCATCACTAACCAGCACATGTGATGTCCTCCCAATGTGAAAGGTGGTGTACATGTGCAATTAATAATGATAATAATCCTTGCATTTGATTTAGCGCTTTTCACGTCTTCTAGACGTCTCAAAGAGCTTCACAGAATGTACTGTAAAGTGAATTGACGGTGTATTTGTGGGCGAAACGCGGCAGCCAATTGCGCAAGGCAGCGCCTCCACAGACAGTCGTGGTTTGAAATGACCAATTAATTTTTTTGAGGGATTATTATCAGGCTTGTGGAGTAAGGAAACTCGCCCAAGGTTTCGCTATGCCTGGAATTTAATCTATTTACTGTTGTGTCGTACTGTAGTACAGTAATAGGTCAGGGAGGGACTGTGTGTGTGTGTGTGTGTGGAGACCTGGGGCTAACTCAAGTGGGAGGGGTTCCGATGCCGAGCCCGGACTTTCCCTCTTGTTAAACCCATCGCTCTTACTCACCAGCTCCGAGCCTCTCCCTGTCCAGGGCAGGTTCCTGTGTCAATCTGTAATCACTTCCACACCCACTGGCTGGCACAGACGCTGGCTGGCACACACGCACTGGCTGCCCCACACACCTAACACACACACACCGTCTGTCGTTCAGCTGTACGTTCATGTGTTTGATCATTGACTCATCATTGACTGAGCATTTGGTTATATTGGGGGGGATTTGAGCCATAAGAAGCCCAGGGCTAATTGCTAATAATTGGTAATTTTCAGTATTAATGGTAAATGGGGCAGATTGCCCTCTGCTCTGGGCATGTGGTGCAGATCAGCAGCTCCACTCGACTGATTAATGTGGGTTCCCCGCAAACAGCTGTGACTTACTGTGCCCCCCCCCCCAACAACTACCCCCCCTCCCCGCTGACCCCCGCACCTCGTGCAGTCTGTTCCCCAAGGGTTTACTTTAACCAATCTCTCTGAGATTACTGACAAACATACGGGAGGAAATAGGTTTAAACATGGATCTGACAGTATCCAGCGAGGATTGTATCTTGGCTCAGTCTCCGATCCGGGCCTGTGGCCTCTCGCTCTCTCTGGGTGTTGCTTTTTCTTCATCTTATTTTCTGGGAATTTCGGAGTGATCCATTGGAGGGGTGGGGAGGGTAGGGTGGGAGGGGGGGGGGTGCGCTCTCTGTGTTATCCTGGAATGTCGGGATCGGAGCCGTGCCAGAGAGCAGGATGCAGTCGCTCCTCTCTCTGCATGTTCTCTCCCTGACCCTGAGAGACACATGGTGTGGGTTAAGGGGCCTGTGTTGTGTTGTGTTCTAAGCGATGTGGGTGGAGCACATTTGATTGCAGTGACTTATTGGGTGGGTGGGGTGGGATGCGCAGTGGGGGGAGAAGAGGAGGAGTGTTGATGGTGTGACTGTAAGGCAGGAATATTAACTCTGCTCCCTCAAGTGGTGCTGGTTACAGTCTCTCCCGACAGTGTTCTCACAAGCAACTGCAATCCCAAAGTTGCAACGTGGCCTCTCCCCTGGGTGGGAATATTCTTGGATGGTTTGTTGGGGAGGGAGGGAGGGACGGGGGCTCCGGGAAAGCCAGGCAGCCTCACTCCCCAACCCAAACCCTACCCATACCCCCGCAACCCACCCGGTATCTCCTGAGCGCTGTTCACCCCTCACTCAGACCCTCCTGGTTGTTTCCGCAGCACCGCGTACAGCACTCACACTCATGTCGATGGCTCTTGATAATTGTCACAACTCACACATTTTCATAGGTCCCTTAATGTCAATGTGTCTCAAAGGTGCTCAAAGGTGCTTCACGGGGGAAAAAGTGCTGTATCGTCTAGTGACCGTGCGTATTGTAGGCGAAGGCCAGGCAGCCAATTTGCGCACAGGAACGTCCAACACACACCCGCGTGGAGTGAATGCTCATTTATGGGGAGGGATTGTTGGCCAAGACACAGGGAGAGTGTGGAGCTCCCTTCACTTTTCCAATCATGACGCAGGAACCTTAACACATCCACATCCACCTAAACGGGCAGAAGGAACGTTCCAACGCTTCCAACGACAGAACCCATTAGAGCATCACAGTGTGAGTTCGGCTGATGGCTTGGCTTAAGTTCTCACCTGAAGGAACAGCAGCTCTAACAATGCAGCGCTCTCACAAGTTCTGCCTGAAGTATTGGCCAAGATTGCGAGCTAGAACTCCCGGACGTGGGGCATGAACCCACAACGTCCAGACTGGGAGGTGAGAGTGCGAAGGGGGCCCGAGCCAAGCTGACACACTTGGCTGCTGCACAAGAAGCAGAGAGACCTTGTTACACCCCCAGTTGGTGTTGTTTCCCTCAGACAGTCTGGCTCTCTGCTGACTGATCTGGAACCTTTGGACTCTTGCCTTCACACCCCCTCACTGTTCACTCCCTGCCTCTCTACTGCAGGGGATTTTGAAGATTTCTCTTTAACCCCATCGTCGGTCACTCTCTCGTCTCGGAGTCAGCGCTTCCTTGGGTTCAAAGTCCCCCACGTTGGGACTCACTGTTTGTTCTGGAAGGTCTGGCAACAACTTGCACTTGTATAGCATCCTTCGCTTGGGGGATCTTTACGGAGCGTTTAACATTGGTGGAGCCCAACGTTGAGCCGGGGCGTAGGGCGCAGGGGAGGGAGGAGGTGACTGTATTCACGGTCAAAGAGGAAGGTCTTCAGTCAGGGGAAGGAGGGATTGAGGGAGACAGTTCCGCAGCTTCGGGGCGTAGTTCTGAAAGAGCGACTGGCCGACTGACGTGAGGAGGTGACGGGATTGTGTGTAACATGTTTTTCTCTGCCTGTAGTTTCTTTGCCTGAAGAACATCCGGACCTTCCTGAAGGTTTGTCACGACAAGTTCGGACTCCGGAACAGCGAGCTGTTCGACCCATTTGACCTCTTTGACGTCCGAGACTTTGGGAAGGTAAGAGGGCACGTGGCAGCTACAGCGCGCAAACGAGTGTGTGTAGGGCCCGCGCACGTGTGTGCTCGTATACAGCGATCCCTAGTCTGTCTCCTGATGCGGGGTGTGTAGGGTAAGGGCTGGTGTTTGTGTGGGTGGTGCTTGATCTCTCTATTGTGGCTCCACAGTTACTGCAAGTCTACTTTGGGTGTCCAAGACAGTCTTGCTGGATTCGGTCCTGCAGAATGCCTAAGGGCAGGACACAGTGGTTGAAATCTTATCTGGCGATGGTGGGGGAATGGAGCAGGCCATTATAGTACCTCCCACGTGGAGCAGAGGAACTGGGCCAGGGATGAACTGGGAGGAGGTAGGGTGGAGGGAGTGGGTAGTTTCTGACTGCCCCCCACCACTGCTGACATGATTGTCACTGAATGTCTGAATCGAGTCGGCTCCGTATCGCATTTAACACAGCGCCTTTCACATTGGGTGGATGTCTCGGAACGCTTCCCAGGACTGTACTGGCACGTGTAGTGACTGGGTGATTGGGCAGCCAGTTGGCTCAGAATGATGGCCCCACCAACAGCCAATTCCCCCAGAAAACAAACACTTTGGGGGAAACGTTGGCCAGGACACAGGGAGAGAGAGAAACTCCCTTCTCTTTGGCGAGTAGCAACTTTGAGGCTTAACGTCTCATCCGAAAGACGGCACCTCGGACAATGCAGCGCATCCCCCAGCACTGCACTGGATCGCCAGCCGAGACTGGGAGCTCAAAACCCCGACGTGGGGCTGGAACCCACGATCGTTTGAGTTGGGGGCTAGAGTGTTACCACTGAGCCAGGCTGATGGGGAGCGAGTGGAGCCAGGCGAGGACGGGCTTGTGAGAAGCCCAGTGTAGGAGAGAGAGGACGCGATCTGTAGCTGGGGGTGGGGGGGAGCCCAGCAAGACGGCTTCGGAGAAGCTAAAGTGCAGAGGTGCTAAGGGTTTGGACGAGGGACGGGACTGAGCTGGGGGGGCTGAGTGAGGCAGTGTGGGAGGCGGGGCGACCGTGAGTCTCTCTGAATCTCTCCCGTCATTTCCCTCCTCCGGGCCAATGTCTCAGCGACTCGCCGAGCGCAAAGTCTGCGCCTTTAACCGAGGTCCCCGGCACCCGGAGGTGGAGGAGGTGTTAATGTTGCGTTTGCGGCTGAGCGGGTGGTATAATCTGACCATGGCCAGCGTGTATCAACGCGCAGCGCTGCTCACTGCGTGTGACTGGAGCTAAACGCTGGGAGTGGAACAACGTGTTGTGGCATTCTGTCAGCATCGCTCTGGCTACGCCTGAACAGATCCTGACCTACTCTGAGCACACGGCAGGTTCCACCGGTCCTTCGTCTCTCCGACAAGACAGCGAATGAACTTTCGGGGATATGGTATAAATAGAAGGCTTTCGGTTTCCTCCAAACCCCCCCATCCTCGCTAAGCTAGTCCGCGTGGGGGGCGGCGAGATAAATACAAGTTGTTGCTATCCAGTTGTTTGCTGGCCTGGCTGTGTGTATGTCTGTGCGTGTGTGCCAATGTCAACCACTGATGGTGTGTGTGGGGTGGGAAGGGGGGCAATCATATGGGTGGGTGGGTGTGGGTGGAGGTCGCAGGTTGATGCGGGAATATTTTGCTGCTATAAATAGCCCTGATTTTGGGGTCTACACCGTGCTGAGCCAGGCGGAGCCGGGCCAGTGGGAGCGCAGTTTAAGGCTGATCCCTGGTGCTTATCGAAGGGGGGGGGGGGGGGGGGGGTAGGGTAGGGGGGGGGGGAGAGCAGCTGCACGCAGCAGATGTTGTGAGGCAGTGATTGTGTGCAGGAAGAGCCAAGGCCTGAACAGAGCTCAGTGACAGGAAACTGCTAAATACAGTCTATCTCTGTGAAAAGAATTTTCTCAGTGCACAAAGGCCTTCTCCTCCACCACCCCCCCCACCCCAACCTCTCTCTCTTTCTCTAACACTATCATTCTCGTTCTCGCCATCTTTCCCTTTCTCCCTCCTGTCTTTCTCTCTCTCCCCACTCTTCCCCCACAACCCCCCGCCCCACCCCACCATCCCTCTCCAACATGGATTCCCTTCCTCCCTCTGTCTCCCTCTTTCGTGGTCTGCCTCCCTCTATCTCTCTCTGTCTCTCTCTCTGTATCTCCCCGTCTCTCTCCATAGCTCACTCTCTCTGTTGCTTGTTTTTTTTTTGTTGCTGTTTCTCTTTCTCTCCCTCTCTCTCGGTCTACTTCCATCTCTCTCCCTATCTCTGTTTATCTTTCTCTCTCTCTCTCTCTCCCTCCCCCTCTCCTCTTCCTCCTTCCCCTCTCACACCGAGATCTCCTCCACAGCCTCTCGTCTCCGTCTTTGAGACGGACTCGCTCTCTTTCTCAGTTGCCCCCCCCCCCCCCCCCTCTGTTGCCCGAGCTTCCCTCATCTGCTTTACCACAAGTTATTTGTAACCGAGCTAATCTGTAAATGACGTCAGTGAATTCTTCTAATGAACATTGTGGGTGTTTGTGTCCGGGAGTCTGTGGAGTGGAAATCCAGGGTCTCTCTCTCTATCAGCTCACAACAAACCTCAGCCATTTACCCCACCCTCTCTCTCCCCCACTCAACAGTTACTGCTGTAAAGTTGAGTGTATGTGTGTATATGTGTGTGTGGTGGTGGGGGGGCTTTAACATTCCACTCATTCTGCATTGTTACTGTAATGGTTCACTGAATAGTGAGTAGTTTAATCTCTTCCCCTCCAATTTCCGCTGCAGAATTAATTGCTATCAACATCTCCCAATATTGTAACCTGCTCATTACCAGGATGGTAGAAGGTGAGCTAGGTTGCTCTTGGGTCTTTTCTGCGTCTTAGCTAGTAGTTCCTATGTTGCTAACTGCTCACCCACCATCCCTTCTCCCACTACCCACCCCCTTCCCCCACCCGATTCACATCCATTTGTGGAGCTCCCGTAGCTCAGTGGTTAGAGCGCTCGCCTTACAAGCATGAGACCTGTTGTTCGAATCCAGGCAGGTCAGGTCGAAACCTTGGCAAGTTCCCTTACTCCACACACACACACGCGCGCCTAATAATAATCCATCCCCCCAAAAAACACAAATTGGTCATTTCAAACCACGACTGTTTGTGGGGGACGCTGCTGTGCGCAATTGGCTGCCCTGTTTCGCCCACAAGTATACGGTCAATTCACTTTACAGTATATTCTGCGAAGCGCTTTGTGACATCGATAAGATGTGAAAAGCGCTATATCAAATGCAAGGATTATTATTATTATCAATCTGGAGGGCGTGAGTTGCCAGTGTATTTTGGCAGCTGGTGGTGGGCGCGGTGTCAGACTGGCAAGGAGGCAGGAGAGGGCCCTGACCACTGCTCGGGCCGTGTCCTGATTTACCTGCCCCGGGCAGAGCCCAGTTTACGTGCCCCCACTCCCAAGAGCCGCCCGGACTTAAGGCTCTGTGTCATAGGAGCATAGGAACAGCCCCTCACGCCCGATCCATCATGATCTGTATGTCAAATCCATTTCCCTGACTTTAATCATTCGACAATCGGCTGCTGCGTTCCGCCCACAAAGTATACAGTCACCTCACTTTACAGTATATTCCGTGAAGCACTTCGAGACGTCGCTAAAGGTGTGAAGTGGGCGAAACGCGGCAGCCAATTGCGCACAGCAGTGTCCGTCCCGCAAACAGTTGTCGATTGAGTGACCACATTTCTTCGGCTGGGGACGGGGGGGGGGGTGGGCGAGGAGAGGGGGAGATTATTATTACTCCCAAAGGAATCCGCCAATCAACCAGCAACCGGTTTCCGACTCACTTTGACCCGTTTCCCCGGATACAATTACCGAACACAAAAAAATACTTAATACCTCTGCCTTGGAGGGACACATTTTACAGCAGTGTTTGTCCCTCAGCCCAGCCCGGGAGAGGTAGCCTGGGGGGGGAGGAAGCTCTGGGGACAGGCGCCCACCAGTCACTGAGCCTGTGTGTGTGACCAGCTTCTTTGTGTGACTGGGGATCGGTGCGAGAGAAAGAGGAAGGGCAGAGCATTGCAACACTCCCTGAAATTCAATCCGTGCAGCATTCTCTAGCTGCGGTGTGTCTTTATCTCTCACTCCATCTCCCCCATTTCCCACCAACCCCTCTCTCTCTCTCTCTCTCTCTCTGTCTCTCCTACTCATCCACTCGCATATCATCACATTGCAGTAATTAATCACTGAAAGTCCTGGATCGCTGGAGTCTGAATAATCAGGACTGTGAGGGCGCAAGTCTGAGCATGAGAGTGTGTGACTAACCCGAGTGTGCAAATCTGTGACTGTGTTTGTTAATAATAATAATAATCCTGCATTTGCGGCATTTGACATAGCACTTTTCACCTCCTATCAATGTCTCAAAGCGCTTCACAGAATAGACTGTGAAGCGAGTTGACTGTATATTTGTGGGCGAAACCCGGCAGCCAATTGCGCACAGCAGCGTCCCCCACAAACCGAAGTGGGTTGAAACGACCAATTGTTTTTTTATTATTGTGGGGTGTTTTTTTTTTACGGATTATTATATAATAATATAATAATTATTATCTAAGGAAACTTACCCTGATCTGCCTGGATTCGAACACAGGTCTCACGCTTGTAAGGCGAGTGCTCTACCCTCTGAGCTACAGGAGCTCAGTGGTTAGAGCACTTGAGTATGTGCGAGTGCGTGAGTGTTGAGTGCTGTACGGGGAAGTGACGCTCTGCGTCACGGCTCTGCCCGTGCTCAGGGACGCCCCGGTCAGCTGGCACTCTCCAGGTAAACGCAGAACATTCCGGAAGTGACGGAATACCGTCGCTGGCCCTTCAGTGATAAACGGTTGCACTGGGCGGGCAGGCAGCGCGAGGGGGTGGCGTTGATAAGTGAATCGCTTTCCACACTGAAAGCCATCACTGATTACAATACCACTGACTGATTACAACGTCACTGACTGCAGCCTGTGAACTCGTCACCTGCGTCTCTTTCTCTGTGTGTTGTGTTTTTCTCTGGCTCTCTGTCCGTCCGTCCGTCCGTCTCGGTGTCTGACTGTCTCTGACTGTCGGTATGTGTGTGCCCGTTTCATTCTCTTTCGTTCCATAGCTTTGTCTTTGTCACAAATTGCCCCCCCCCCATCATCACATCTTCTCATCTCTCCCAGGGAGCTTCAACTCAGTCCTCTGAGGCGAATGAGGCAGAGTGAGGTTTGGGGATGATGGACTCGTGGTGCCTGGCAATGGGAGGGGACGCCAGCTGCAGAGTTACATAGATAGGAACAGGCGTAGACCATACAGCCCCTCAAGCCTGTTCTGCCTTTGCATTACGGCTGGATTACGGAAATTCTCTCCTAATCGGCCTCCTCAGTTCCTCCATTCATAGGCTGCAGGCCATCCAAAACTCTGCAGCCCGTGTACTATCCTGCACCCGCCTCCGTGACCACATAACCCCACCCTCGCCCGTCTCCACTGGCTCCCCATCCTCCAGAGGATCGAGTTTAAGATCCTCGTCCTCACCTACAAGGCTTTACACGGCCTTGCCCCATCCTACCTAACCGATCTACTCTCCCCCTACACGCCCACCCGGACCCTCCGTTCAACAGGACTTGGCCTGCTCCAAGCCCCCCGCCCGAACCACCCCACCATCGGAGGCCGGGCCTTCAGTTTCTCCGCTCGAACCTTATGGAATACCATCCCTCAATCCCTCCGTTTCGCCTCTTCCCTATCCTCTTTCAAGGCCGGTTTGAAGACTTTCCTCTTTGATCGTGCCTTTTGTTCCACCCCGAACTCTTTTACCTCCCCTTCATGTTTCACCCCTTCCAAACACTCCCCTCCCAGCTCGGGTCACACGCCTCTTGTTCAGCGCCTTGGGACGTCCTCCCGACGTGAAAGGCGCTCTATAAATGTAAATTGTTGTTGTTGTTGTTGCATTAGTTCAACAACCACGACAACAACAAAATTGAAATGGGGGTCTTGTGTATTGAGTTGGTCCATTGTGCAGCTCCTGTAGCTCAGTGGTTAGAGCCCTCGCCTTACAAGCGTGAGACCTGTGTTTGAATCCAGGCAGATCAATGTGAAACTGCGGGCAAGTTTCCTTGCTCCACACACACACACACACACACACACACACGCGCTTAATAATAATCCGTTCCCCCCCAAAAAAACACAATTCTAAAAATTGGTCATTTCAAACCACGAATGTTTGTGGGGGACGCTGCTGTGCGCAATTGGCTGCCGCGTTTCACCCGCAAATATACAGTTCATTCACTTTACAGTATATTCTGCGATGCGCTTTGAGACGTCGATAACATGTGAAAAGCGCTATATCAAATGCAAGGATTCTTATTCTTATTCTTATTATTCCAGGACCCCGCCTGTTTGCGGTTTACATTAACCCAGATCCACATTCTTTCTGTCGGGCGCGGATGACACCGAGTTTGGGATTATTGATGGGGGTCAGGGGAGGGAGCAGTGGTTAGTACAGTAATGTGGGAGAGGGGGGGGGGGGGGGCCGGGGGTGGTGGAAACAAGCAGGATTGTTCACCGCGGCGGGGGCCAAAGCTTGTCCTGATTTGTGAGGACACACTCGAGCCATCTTTGGCGCGTCTGGGCCTGAGTCACAGAGAATAAAGTCCCAACAAGACCTGCCTTCTAAGGTTGGCTGAGGACAAGAGGACACAGTTTCATTGTAAGAGAAAAAAGAAGCCATTTCAGCATGGAACAGCTGGAATGGAATGGGCTCCCCGGGACTCCGCAGAAAGGCGGCTCGATCCTGCGATTATACCCGTATTCCTGTGTACAAGCGTCTTATCAGATCGCTGAGAGCCCTCGGAACTCTTCCCAGCACTATAACAAATAGAACGATAATAATAATAATCCTTGCATTTGATCTAGCGCTCTTATCGCACCATTGATTCTTCTCGTCGCGCTGGCTGTATTTATTCTGTAACGTGGATTGTGTGTTTGGAGGCGAAACTTGGCAGCCAATTGCAACACACAAGCAGCCGTGGGTTGAATCACTAAATTAATTCTATTTATTTTGGAGGGATGATTACCCCCCCCCCCCCCCCCCACCCCAGAAGGCAATATGCCAATCGATCAGACTCCTGCTTCCCCGCAATAAGGAAATTTGCCTCAAGGTTTACAACGCCGAGGATCAAACGTGGATCCTCTCACTCGTGAGGCTATTATTTACACCGCGGGACTGAAGTGTGTCGACCTTGTATTTGCAGGTGACGGGTTTAACCAATTTATGCCGTGCAAATAATGAAGACATAGTTGAGACCTCAGTGTAGCAAAGTCTCATCCAAAGAGCAGCAACTCCCACAATGTAGCCTCCCCACAGCCCCCCCCACCCCCCCCCCCCCCCCTCACTCGAGACCCTAACGGGAAGACGGGAGGGTGGGTCCCTAGTCAGACTCCATTTTTGACCTCAGACTCTCTCTGGCCACAAACCACGGCCCCATTTCTCCACACGTTACTTTTTTCCCCGCCGTCAAACAAGGGGGAAGCAGCGCTAACAGCAGCTGACAGTCTGGCTCGGTCACTCAGTCAGTCCTGTCTTGGGGGAGTTTGAAGGCTGTGGGTTCGAGCCCCACACCGGGGGCTTTGAGCTCACAGTCTTTTCCCCGTCTGGCGGACGGGCCAGCAAAAGCAAAGTGAAGATGGTGTACAGTCCTCCAGGTGTACCTTCCTTCTTTATCCCATTCCCTGGTCTCTTCTCCCATAGCGTCTGTGCTGGTGCTCGCTCCTCAATCTCTACTCTAATCCCATTCCCTGCTCAACAGTGGAGAGCTCCAGCAGGGCAAACAAGCAACGGCACAGACGCGGTGGGGAGAAAGCAGGGGAATGCGATTAGAGTAGAGAGCTAACAATAATGATAATAATGCAATTCACATCCTCTAGACGTCTCAAAGCGCTTCACAGAATATACTCTAAAAGTGAATGGACTGTATATTAGTGCGAAACTAATTGCGAAACTAATTGCGAAACTAATTGCGCACAGCAGTATCCCACAAACAGTCATGGAATGAGTCACTATAATTGTTATGTGTTTTTTTTTGAGGGATTATTATCAGGGGTGCGGAA